>VYZW01026775.1:49361-134576 GCA_013401315.1 Balaeniceps rex
CATGAAATTCTTCCAGTCTTACCTTTCGGTATATCACTCCAGTGATCCCAGTTCTCAGCCTCATCCCAGTAACAAAGCAGTACTGGAAATGCTGGTGAAGTATGAGTGTCTGCAGCACAGCACAGATAAACATCAAAGCCGCAATCAAAAATCCCCACCAGGCTGGGGCATCTTTGTTCTTAATGAAGCCGATTAATACACTGTTTTTCAGAAGATTAGGGAAGGAAAAGGAAAAAAGAAACAAAAATAAAAAACATGCAGCAAGTTTAATGGGACATAACANNAGTTGAATGGGACATAACACACCTTCTCTCAAATGTGGCATCCTGCCACATCCTCTCTCTAACCACAAAAAGTAAACAGCTCTCCAGGATGCAAGCTGAGTTACGATTTCAGTCAAACAACATTGCAAAGAAACAACAGCAAAACCTTAGGATTTGCCAGTGAGAAAGTCCATTTGCAAATGAGCCTGTAGAAAATGAAATATGAGGAGAAACTCTAGGTTTCCCCCAAGATCCAGCATTTAAACACATGGCTCACTGTTTGAGCTCTGTTAGGCAGCCCTCCAGGGCAAGAGGTGAATGACAGGACACAGTAGGACAGTGTAGTAAAGCAGGCGAAACCAGCTTCTTACCCAAATCCTTTTCAAGCAGCCTGAGTGCTTCTGCCTGGGGTGTTTTCCCACAAAAAAGATAGACTAAAAGACATCTTCCTGGATGGATGCACAAAGAGTTCTTCACTCCTACTTTTTTAGTAAAATGGTAGTACCATTAAACTGGCTGTATCACCTTTTACCAATAAGCCGTTTCTTACCACACACAGCTGCTCTCCCTGCGAGACCTGCACACTGTCATATAGCAAACAAGCAGAACAACATATGGCAATGTCCAGTGTTCTCAAAAATCGCATTTGTGATTTCAGCCTACTGACCAGACTATTGAATTGTCAAAATATGGGAGGAACAGAGATTTGACTCCATGCTTCAAATAACCAGCAGGGGGAAAATACACCTGGAAACTACAAATCAGGCCCCAAAGCCTTGCGTTAGAAGCTTGAGGTTGCTACATCTTTCTTCTTCCAGTCCAGAGAGATCTTCCTTCTGCACTGCACCAGTTGTTCATGCTGTAAGTGGACAGCTTCAGGAAAACCTCTTCCTCATAGTCCCAGCATGGGATTCAACAATCTTTTTAGAAACATAAAACTATCTTACGTGCAACCTGCCAGACAGCCATGGCTTTTTCAATTTCTCTTACCACTAGCAGTGCATTTTCCAAGACTGCAGCAATTTAGACTCGAGAAGAAATTCCCCATCATATGCCTTGAGATATCACTGATAACATATCCAGGAATTTATGCAAATTTGAGAAATTCCCAGAATAGATTATACTTAATGTGTTCTCAGAAGGAAGCCACCTGCCTCCTCTTCACTAGGGACTCTGGAAGAAGACAGACTGTAAGCTATTAAATGTCACCATACTGGGTCGGACCCTCTTTTTAGTAAATTTCTGGGTATGTCACAAACCACCCACAGAACAACATGATCTCAGAACACAGCGCCACACTGGTGTTATTTTAAGAGACACTCTCATAGGAGCAGGGCCCCCTCTTCTCCCCTTCCCCACATCTACCTGATAATACTAAGAGAGAAAAAAAATGCGGGGATCATGCAAATTTCTTTATGGATCAGGCTGACAACTGGTCCCCCTGGAGATGGGAGGTACAGGTGTTCCTCATACAAGGAGAGTCTGAGGACATACCACTTTTGTCAAGCTCTCTCTCTCTCTCTCTCTTTTTTTTTAAAGAACCATAATTTCCTTTCACGTGGAAATTTGCTGCAACTGTGCCTCACACATTCTCAGTGCTGTGCACAACTAAGAACACATGAACTCATCTTAAATGGTCCAAAATCTTTCCCAGATGACAACAGCATCGCCACAGCACCACATACTTGAGTATCACGCTTCATTTGTATATCAAGTCACGCTACAGCTGCAGCCACCACCAACACATGTGGGTATCAGATGTACAGAGACTACTGGATCCAGCAAGCGGTGCTTTGCTTTGATTTCACAAATAATCCTTTAGAAATGGGGAGAAATTGCTTTGGACTGCTGCACGGAGCAACAGGTAATTTGTAATTCAAAGCTGTCTATTGGTGATGGGCAATTTACGAATCTTGCATTTCAGTGAAGCTTGTCCATTTTACAGCTTAGTCCACAGTAAAGAACTCCTGTCTTATGGCATTTCAGTGTGAAGGTGGGGGAGCATACACACGCAGCGCTGTGAGGGAAACTAGCTATGCATTTCAAAAATAAATACTCTGTGCCAAAGCCAAGCCTCCTTAGGGATTGCACATAGAAACTACTCACACAGTAAACCAACCTTAACAGCTGAGGGTTGACGAAAGAAAGTAGGTCTTGTATCAGCTTGAAGAAGGAGCCGATTAAGAAGTATGGCCCAAAGGTCCTCAACAAAGCTTTGAGAAAGGAAGGCTTTCTACTGTGCTTCTTGTCTCTGATCAGAACTTCTGCTTCCTCTGGACCATCACCAACATGATTCAGCACATGGTTAGATTTCTTCATATATGTCACATCATCTTTCCTAGGGGAATGAAACAAGCAATTAGAGACAACTGACAACAAGCATGTCATTGCCCTGTGTGTACAGCACTGCAGTAACATCTAAAAGTCTGCTCCTTTCTTTGCTTTGCTACTGACCAACAGCAAGATCTAGACAACAACAACAAGATCTAGATGTGCTCAGGGATAGGCCACTCTTGTGTAATGAGTCTTGTTTCCTTGTCTTTTTCTGCAATATTTATGAATTGTACTCCACAGGCCAGAAAATCAATCACCATGGGATGAGAACGTGGCCCAAAGGAGTAGGAGGTGAAGGCTTGACTTCCTTTGGCAGAGAGAGAGTTGACTTGAATCTCCAATTTCTTGTAAAGGAGTCCTCTAACAGTTGCTATTTACATACCACAAAAGGCATCCTCACCTAGTCCTTCTGAGACTGTATTCGTTATTCAATTAGTAGCTGCACTAAACGTCTAGCCTTATCTGATCACACAGCTGCTTTCAGAGAAGTAGTCTGAATCGCTCAGGGGAGACAGGCATTGAATCACAAGCCAAGCTGAGAGGAAGCAGGCACAGCCCTGTCAAAATACAGAGTTTTGCATTCCTGGAAACTTTAAAGAGTACAAACCATAGCACCTCCAAAGCTGAGCCATCTCCAAGATCTGGGTCGCAGCTGTCCGAGGTTCTTCCAGGACAGAAACTTTGGGTTTAGGTGCCTAAATTTTACTCAGATGACAATTTAAGTATTTAAACCCTGTTTGGCTGTATCCCTTTCTTACTTTGTGCCTCTCTCCATCTGCAAAATAATCCAACAAAAGTGACCTCTTCTGCAAAGCTCTTTGAGACTGATTGATGAAAAATGGACAGCTCCATGCTGCTCTCCAGGGCTCTAGGTGAGTTTTCTAGAAGCACCTCTAGGGTTTAGGTGCCTGACTTCTGTTGCTCATCAATAAAAACGGGGTGCTCAGGGAAATTAGTTCCTCCATGAATTGCTCTCAAAGAACAGCCTGGCAGCTTTTCTACCAGCAAATACTGAGTTGCTGTTGTTTCTTGGGGGCTATGGGACCTAGAGAACAATTTCCTCAATGTCAGCCAGGAAGGTTAAGTCCAGGTGGAGCAGGGAGAAGGAAATTAGTCTGGGGCACATAAGCCTTATAAGAAGGGACAGATGGAAGGGAGATCCTAGAAACAGCGAAGACTTACAAGAAGGCATTTGAAAAATAACTTGTAAGTACTACCAAGTGAGGTTGGATTTATGATTCTTTCATAAAGAGTGTGCAGATTTTTTGGAGCTGGCTGGCTGCAGAATCAAATAATTCCAACAGTCCGTGAGCTTTCAAAATGATCACTGTGGCTAACAGTCCACAGGTAGAAACTTGTTCACATCCTTTCAAACAAAGGCATGTGCAAATCCTAATTTCTTTGCAATAAAGTTTGAGGGCAGGGGGAGGACATAAACCAGACAATTTCTTTTTTCCCCCAGACAAGAACAAACAGTGTTGTCTTTGTCCTTCCAGAACAAACCTGGAGAGTTTACGAGCAAAGCCTTATTTTTCTGGCAACCAGGCTGTTAAACTCATTGAAGGATTTGAAGAAACAAGACTACTTGCCCCTGGCTTTGTGCTATTAAAAATGTTTATTAGAGTGAGCTAACAGCAACGCAATAGTTCTCTCACAGCAAAAAATCCCAAAGGGAGAAAATGCACTTCTGGTGTTTACTACGAGTAGGTAGGTGAGGTCAGGTTTTCAGCAGTGTGTGGGACGGCTCACACCCAGTTTTTTTATCAAAGCAAAAAGCATGTGCCTGGTTTCCATTATTTATAGCAGGGCAGATAATAGATGCTGATTATCTCATGGGAAAACACATAGCTTTCTCAATGGTGATGACAAGGCCCTGCATCTTCAATTTGTCTTCATAAGCATAGTCTCTAAAATCAGAAGCTAACTAAAAATGAGGCAAAACAGATTCCAGCTCTCTTCTCCAGCACAGCTCTAACTTTCTCAGAAGCAACTGCGCTTATCAGTAAAGTGAGCAAGTAGAGACTTCAGCCATACATGCAAAGAGAACAAAAGCAAAGGAAAAATACTCTTTGCATGCTTTATTATCTATAATAACAACTTAAATCCACACTGATCTCTCCTGTAACTCATTAGTAGCAAATGAATTATTAGCAATTATTTAACAGTAATTCACAAGACAGCTGTGAAGCAAAATGTAAAAAAGGTTTTGTAGGTTTAGAACAACAGAAATGTGATAATCATTACCATAAAATAGTTTAAAGCTTTAGCTATGCCAGAGTTGCAACTGATTTTTTAAAAATAAATTACTATGTACACTGCAAATATTTTCCATGACACTTTCAACACATGTACAACTTGACACAGCATTTTTAATGTCAAAAAAGCTTTCTCAGAGCAGATTTAATGAGAAGACTTAAAAAAAAAAAAAAAAAGTATTTACAATGGCTCCCAAGCAACTACCACTAATGTTATTTGACATGAAGTAATTGAGAATACCTACTTATAATTGAAGAATAAGCAGAGCCATGAAGCTTTTAGAGTTACGTGAAACCCAGCAATCTGGAGTACAGTGATTTGCTTTGTTTTTGCTCTTTTCCCCACCTTAGGATCATTAATATAGTTGCCACAAAGTTTTACCTGAGCTAAATACAAGCCAGGATTTATGGTTAAATTCACTGCCAACTGGCCCCAATTTGTATGAATAATTTCCAAAATGCAATGAATCCCATGACAAAACTCCAGGCACGGTTTCTGGTTTCGTAGCAAAAGTTTTCCTGGACCCTAGGCATTTTCGCACAATGGCTGTGCTCTTACTATATAAAAGCCTGGGGGAGTAAGATTTATGTCTGTGCAAAAAGACCAGAACCCAGACAATGCACGTTATTCCACACCATAAAAATAGAGACATTAAGAAAACAAAAACAACCCCAAAGTAAAACTACAACGCACATACACACAGAGCACTAGTGGACAAGCTGCTGGTGTTAGTGCTGGAAACCTCACAAATTTTAGCTGCGAAGTGGAACTCTCCACGTCATATTTAGCCTTGCCAAGAACCTTACAGCTCTCTCCTAATATTATCACATAATAGGGTCTTTCCAATTTGGCAAGGATATGCACAGAAGAGAACAGAGGAAAGCCTCCACATGGAGAAGAAATCTCCACAATGAAAGGAAATGGAAGTGCAGGCCTCCTCCTTATTGACATTTTTGATCTGAAACACACTATTATCGCATCTATTTGTTTGGAAACATTTTGGACACTAACCAGTGGGAGAAGGAAATACAGTTGCACAATAGATAATTTCTGAAGATTAGATTATGACGGAACATGCAATAAAAAGGATATCCTCTCCAGCATGGATAAAACTATATGCAAGTTCTGACCCTCATCCCATTTCCATCAGAGACTATGAAAATTCTGCTGCTAACCTTCTAGGCAACAGAAGTAGGGTCTCAGCTCTTATAGTGGGGTATCTCTCCCTGCCTGCCTGTCGTGGTTTAGCCCCAGTCGGCAACTAAGCACCACGCAGCCCGCAGCCACTCGCTCACCCTCCCCCTCCCCGGTGGGATGGGGGAGAGAATCGGAAGGGCAAGAGTAAGAAAACCCACGGGTTGAGATAAGAACAGTTTAATAATTGAAATAAAATAATAATAATAATAATAATAATAATTGTAATGAAAAGGAGAACGAGAGAGACAAACAAAACCCAGGGAAAAAAAAACAAGTGATGCAACCGCTCACCACCCGCCGACCGACACCCAGCCAGTCCCCGAGCAGCGATCGCTGCCCCCCGGCTAACTCCCCTCGGTTTATATACTGAGCATGACGTCATATGGTATGGAATAGCCCTTTGGTCAATTTGGATCAACTATCTTGGGCTGTGCCCCCTCCCAACTTCTTGTGCACCTGGCAGAGCATGGGAAGCTGAAAAAGAAAGTCCTTGACTAGCCTAAGCACTACTTAGCAACAACTAAAACATCAGTGTGTTATCAGCATTCTTCTCATACTAAATCCAAAACACAGCGCTATGCCAGCTACTAGGAAGAAAAGTAACTCTAACCCAGCTGAAACCAGGACACTGCCTTTCACATGTTTTGAGTTTCATATCTTTACTGCTAGGAAGTGAAGAGTTGCTCACTCCTAAGAGCCTTAAGGCTAAAAATAGTGTCAGGCCAAAAAAATCATGATGGGGATGATGAGGAATTCCTTTTGGTTTATGGTGCCTAGAAGTTGTGCTCTAATATGCCTAGGAGGGATGCAGTTATGGGGTTAGACATCTACCAGCGCAGTGATGAAAGTTGTTCATTTTCTACAATCCAGCCAACTCAATCCTTTCTGCTTACACATCTTCAGCCCTTCTCCACATGGTAAATGGCACTACCTACCCATGTAGATTTTAAGCACCTAGTTAAAAAGTGTGTTGGTGGTACACAAGCCCCAGAGGGCTCCTGCTTGCCTCTGCCTAGACATATTAAAATAAGTGAATTTGACTGTTAATAGAATGAAAAACAGATAGGTTGAAGAGGTAGGGGCCATTTTTAGTTGGCTCATTTTCAGTGATGAGCAGCTTATTAATGTTGAAATGACTCAGATCAATCTCTGTTTGCAGACTTGTTCGTATACTTACTGTTTGCACTCTGCTTTTTCTTTGTCCCACTCTTTACTTAGTTGTTGCACAATAATTTTTGAAGTATCATCTTCATTCAGTGACCACAAATCTTTATCTTCAAGGGGCCTTTTGTACCCAAGAATTGCCATGCTGCACATATGGAGAAAAACAGTCCAATTCAGTTTGGCTAATAGTACTTAAAGCATTGCTAGTAACTCTGGGACTATCAAGCTAACAAAAGCAAGAAGATACATCTCCACAGAAAGGGTGATAATTATATCTCCATCTCCCTTTGTTTCTTATATTTATGTTTGCAATTAAGGAAAGGACATTATGTAGTTTTGATTACACATATTTTATTGAAAACATCACTTCAGAAAAAAAGGACAATAAAAACCAACTACCAGAAGCATTTGAATGAAACTGTGGTATTAAATGAAAACAGTGAAGCTTTAGAGGTGAAAATAACTAAGCCTATCTGGAATAACTGTCAGAAGTGAACAATATGCAAAAGTGAAGCTCATGTAAGTTAAAGGAAAAATCAGATTTCTCTGAAAACTACAGTTCCTCAACTGTAAGAGGAATTTCGTCAAAGGATACAAACACCTAGTTGCCAAGAATCTCGATGGGAAGCTGAACTTTCAAAACTCTGGAAGTTTAGAAAGATCTCACTCTCTCACTAAAAAGAACTTTACAGGGCTGTTGCCAGGACAATAAAGTTACATGGATGGAAGAATGAAGATCTCAACACCCTCAACCACTACAGAAAAACTGGGTCTTAACATGACCTTTGACAGCTGTTCCACTTCTTTGTCATGCAGTAGTAGTAAGCCCAATCTCAAATTTGCTTCTTTATTACACATGCCTTTTGACAGCAGTATCAGTTGGTGGTAATCATTTGTCCATATAACCCAGTTTACTTTCCCTCTTGCACAGAAAATGTCCTTACTAAAAAGCATTCACCCATGAATCTCAGAAGGAAACAAAATGCATCCTCAGGTGGGTGAAAGGTTGCCACAATTAATCTTGTGGAACACAGTCTTACATCTTGGTTTAGGTTATACTCCAGCATGCAGTAAGCACGAGCAGGCTGCATAACCTATTAGTCATACCACAATTGTTGCCACTACTTTTCAGAGAAGAAGTTTGGGCAGCATGAGCACTCTGAAAGCTGTTTCTAAAAAGGCGAATGCTAGAAGTGCTGACACCACTGTAGATGAAAAAGCATCCAACATCAAATACTTAGAGGAAAAAAATCTCTGTGTTGCTAACTCTGTACAACACCTATCACAAGTAGAGTTTGAGGCTGTCAGCTGTCCAACAGCTTGAAAAGAGAAGCTCACCTTGTAAACCACCAAAATGTCAATCTTGACAGGAAGCCTGAAGTTAACTCTGGACATGGATTCTATAGTAAAGTTGTGGAGGGAAAAAACCAAAATAAATAAAAGCAAGACATTTACTGTTACTTTAATAAGAAGACAGTCTATCTTGACCAGTTTTGGCATATTTGCATCTATGTCCTAACAAGACATAAAATTGATTTCTTTAATTTCCCATGTCATGGGAACTCTCTCTTATTATCTTCAAAAATTGCTTCATATACTGCCTTTAAATCACACTTACATAAAGTGAAATGTCATTCTATAGTTTCTGAAATGTTAAGATTAAATTTTAAGAAATGAACTCAACTTCTCTCTCAGCTTGGTTCAAACATAAATCCAATTATAGACATCATTTTATGAATTGGAGAAGAAATTTAACCTGTGACACCACTAATATCTTCTGTTATTAACGTTCTGCATATCTATTCTCAACACATACAAAACTTGTTTATTAAGACAACCCTTAGAGACTTTAGCTAACTCTAAATGAATGTTAAGCAAGTGGACCACCATCTCCACAAAAAACACTCTCAAAATAATTAATATTACACTTCAACGTTCATAAATGTAATTTAAACTGTTGTGAAGCAGCAAGTAGGAGAGCTGCTTTCACTACACAGCTTCCAGTCATTACCAGTGGCACATATAATGGAAAAAGGCTTCAAACCCCAATATTACTCTCCATACGCAGTGTTTTGTAAGGGGGTCACTAACTACTGCAATCTCAACGACAATCCAAAGCTGTTTTCAGTGACAAGTATTCTCAGTGGAACTCTCAAAACATGATATAGTCTGTAAAACGCAAATAAAGCAAAGTAAAAATACTTACAGGATCTGTATTAACAGGGGAAAAAAATGGAGGCTTTTCTTTAAAACATGAAAGGATTAACTCAATGATTATCAAAGCAAAGTAGATGTAAAACGTGGTAAACCTGAACCTTTCATTTACATGGCCCTAGAGGGAAAAAGAAACACAGTAAATGATTGTTTTTATTGTACTTCCCAGCNTTGCTAGCAGGAATTATCTTACAAAAGTATGCAGGTACTCTGTAAAGTGCCTGAAAACATGCTTATCTCCAAGCTTTTCATTAAATTATGTCAAGTTCAAAGTGCTTATACATCTTCACTGCATGCAGACACCCTCTGAAATCAGGGCTACATGACATCCTTTTAAATTACCTCCAGGGGTTCTTGCAAGATCATGTCTTAAGCATAGGAATTGTCAACCCAGCTCAGAGAACATCCACTTACTTCAGCATCTTGTCACTGACAAGCAGTGAGTGTTAAATACTTTCAGAAGAAGCTGCAAAAAACCACTGTACTGCATAATAACAGTTCCATCTGCTCTAGAGATATTTCCTTTCCTACTCATATGAGTCTGCAGTTGACTTAAAACTTCTTGCTGTGAGGGTACGTCCCTTGTACAGCTCTTTCATACCCTAATGTAGTTGTGAATGCTCTCATTGTTCACTTAAAATGTTTAAACCTTAAGTGCAAGAGAAAGAATATTTGGTCCTTGGCAGTTGCAAGAACAGGAGAAACGTTACCCATACCCGTTCTAAGGCTCTGCACCCATAATTTTAAGTTAAGAATTCAAACATTGATAGTCCAATATTTGTACTTATTCACCACTACTACAGTTTTAAAATTGACTTTAAGTGGTGTTTGAAAGGGTGTCACGAGGATTGCAGCTATTTTCTGAAGAAGTTCTGCACAGACTGTCATTTAAGGTTTAATACAATCTCCATGGAATATTTACAATAGCCTGGTATAGAAAAATCCTTGCTAAAAGGATAATGCTGCTAATAGTTACAAAAAAGTAAGTATAAAAAGAAGAAATCACCAAACAGAATCAACACTGATTTCACTGAAGAGAAGCAATCACCTTAATGCTTTTCAAATACTCTTTTTCACTCCTAGCCTTTGATGATCTAATCACTGAAGCAAACTGCTTTGCCCTACTTAGTGAAATTTGTTTCTGTGAAAAACATAACAACTTTCTTACTGTGGGAGAACCTGCTATGTTTTCAAACAGGAATCATAACAGCCCAGGTTTCTTTCCTCTCCCTCCAACCTCCTGTTCTCTATTTACAGCCACAGTTGGAGTCAAAATGCTGTCCTCAGCACATCAGGCACTGACAAAAGAAAGCCTATGGAGCTGTATAATGTAGCCAAGCTGCCTAAGCAAAAAAGGAACATTACATATTAAAATGCATTATCTCCGATTACTACCCATCCCTATTTAAGCATGTCAGGGGAAGGGGGCTGCAAAAGACAAAAGGGAAGGAAAAAAAGAAAGAAAGAAAAAAAAAAAAAGAGTCTGTTCTAATATATATACAGTGTTGGTACAGCCCTCACACGTCTATCGGGTTTCCAGTATAGCCTTGGGCTAAGCAAAATCTGCTTTTTGACATTGCATGAGAAATCCCAGTTACCTTCAAGTTACACAAGTCTGAGTCAAGGCAACAGAACCAAACTCCTCTTTCTCTCTGGCAAAAGCTGGGCTCAGATCTGACTCCAAACTCAGTGATTCATTCCCTTCACAGAGACGTAACGCTACATTTCCCGTTCCCCAAGTGCTAACACAGATGGCATGTTACCTGTGCTGTTGTAGTCATGATCTTAGACCTGAAAGGCCCCACGGCGCAGAGCACAGACAAAAACCAGAAGATAATGAGCACTCCAGAGGACTGAACTCCTCTCAGCCTTTCATATTGAATAAGCAATGTAGCTAACAGCTGTAAAAGTAAATACAGGAACACATGAACACAATCCCATCCCACTGCTCCCCTTATTCACACTCTCAGTTGGCAGCTATTACAGTCATCATCGACAACAGGACCTCTTTGAAATAAGGCACCATCATAACTTCATAGAAGTCAATGGCAAAACCTCCTCTACCTAAGGAAAGCAGCAAATAACTTTATGAAATAATTTGGTTTTACTGTTTTCAGAGCCTCATCTCCAGAATTCAACTTTTAAACCAGACTTTGTACCTAGGGCTATGCACAATTAAATATTAGCTACAAACATTTTAAACAAACGTAAGAGCTGTAATTTCTCCAGTCCAGATGGACAATCATGACTTGTCTAGAAAACAAGATTTTTAAAAAATCTAACCAAGGAAATTAAAAACTTAACGGGCAAATGTTACTGCTTCTTTTTTCATACAACAGCCACAAGCCTGTTTGTCATTCTAGGCAAAGCAAATTTGGTTTCTGTTTAATAGAAGAACAACTACCAGATAACAGAGACAGTTTTACAAAGTCCAATACAATACTGAACAATGCACAAGCCATGCTCTATCACATCTCCCTGTTCAGGCAAAGTCATATCCAAATTCTCTGCACACCTGGATCACAAGCCCGGAGAAATAGATGAGAGCAAGGTGGGAGGCAGAACAATCTCTCCATTATAAAGATTTTGATTTACATAGCTGAATCTACACGAGAGAGATATCGGTAAGCAAAATTTGCTTCAGTAATACAAGTACTAATAATTCAGTTAAAAGAGTACAGGATAAGGCAATGAATGCAGAGGAACCCTCTTCCTCCTTCATCTGTCTAAGAAAGAGTTATTCTTATTGGTCACAACAAACAGAAGCAGCTACGAACCACAGTGATGCCAACGATCAATGGAGTTACAAAATAGACTGGTGGAGGCGTTTTGTTTTGCAGGAGCTCGTGGAAAGAGTAGAAGAGATCTGCCCAGCTCACGCACCACAGCAGGACACCAAACAGCTGAAAGTAGTCAAACAGAAACAGCATTTGGTAAACTCATCTCCAGGGGCAGTCAGAGGGCTAGCAAAACCACTACGATTCACAGATTCCTAGCAAGACAAAGCTGTATAAACAGAACAACATTGCTGCAGGTCAGGCTAACGGAACTGTCCCATTGTACTCAAACCAAGGATCTCGTCTCAACTGCTTTCCGAGGGATTTGCAAACACAACCAGTAGAAAGACTAATGTATTTACCTGTTTTTTTCCCATACTATTCAGTTTTGATTGGAAACACAGGCAGCATCCAGATTAAAGGCAGACATGCCCTGAAGCAGAAGCCTGGAATTTTTCTCCAGGAATAACCCCAGTCCTCTCATGGCCTATGGAAAGTGACTTGCTTGCTTTCCTTAGACCCAGCCATTTATAAACCAGAGGTGCTGTTGACACCAGCCATCTCTTAAGCACAAGATACAGATGAAAACACATAGCTTTTGGGTGCGTAGAGTGGCTTGAAAAAATACTTTCTTGTGGTTACTTTCACAATGAGATGAAATTCTCACTAGACCTACCTTAAGATCTCTGTTTTGCACCTTTCAGTGGTTTAAAGCTCAAGTAAGGGTAAAGCAGCATATTTTTGGCTCAACAAAGGGGTGAACTCTCTTCTGCAGAGCCATCAACTCCTCCCTCTACCCAGAAAGGTGGGCTCGCAGGATGGATTTAATTACAGATAAGCTATCCTTTTGTATCCTTTCTCAGAAATCTGTACGTATACTGTTGTTTCCTATAAGCAAGTTCTTCGGTTCCCCCACAAATCAGAGGGCATTTTGTTTAAACCCTACTGCAGCACTTGCTTGGATACTGAACTAATGCTAATAAACTCAACACTGCACATTACTCATGGAGCACTGAAAAAAGATCTTACCGTCTTGAACCTGCTCAACACAGAAAGCACGATGTACCCTCTTTTGTTGTGCTTTAGGTAGAGAAGATAAAAGGGTAATGCACTCCATAGATAAATGCTAGGGATCCACGCTAGGATGGTATTCTGGAAACACGGTGTCAGGTCTGGATTATCAGTGTGTATTGAAAGATTTGAATCCTGGAAAAAAGATGAGACATTTATTAATAGAGAGGCAGAAGTGCTGCCAATTGGAACATCTGCCTGAAGAAGTTGTATCCAAATTCTGCTGGAGTTAGCAAATAGCCTTAGTAAAAGCTTTCCAAAAATACCTATCCCAACTACTTGCGGTTAATCTGCTATAGTAAAAGGGCTAAGTACAGTTTTAAATGCTGGGCAAAACCTAGAAAGACAGAATTCTGCTCTCCTGTATCTCAGATTTGGACATACATTTCGTGGCAGACAAACCCCTTGTGTTTCTGTCTTTGCTAAGGCTTAGTTACAGGTGCTGATACCACTCCATTTCTCGGGCATTCCCAGCCTGGAGTGCAACTGCTAAACAAAGCTCTTGAGGCAAAATCCTCGACTTGAAAACTCATCCAGCAACAATGTCCAGCACTGGAGAAAATGATCAGATTCAGATCAACTGTATGCTGACTTGGGAAAACCCCCTCCTATTTATGACTAAAATTTTGTCCTTCTTACTCATATGCCTCCAACTATAACTACTTCCCTATTCTAAACACAGGTAAAAGGAATGTATTGTACATGGAGTTAGGAATATGGGGTTTCTTGCAAACATTGCAAGCAATGCTTTCCATCTGTGACCTTGGACACCACAATTCACATATGCAGCTTGTACCTAAGGATTTGAATGCACCACGTGCAAACACACAGTTACACAAGTTCAAACTAAAATAGAAATTTCAGTACAGTTAAGGGGAACTTGGTTTTAATCAAACCTACTGGAAATTCACAACTTGCATTTTGCCATCTGATGTGTCATCTTAAATGTGGTAGATAAATACTTACTTGCAGGAAATGTAAAATTACTTTGTTGTACTATCATTAACAAGCAGATGATAAAACTAAGATATCCGTGGTTCAAATATGCCTTATCTCAGCACTAGAATCATTTACTTGTACCTAATTATTTTTGGGTATGAGCTCTCAGTAGAAGTATGTTTCAGTTAAGCTGAGCCACTTCTCCCCATCTCTTACAAATGAATGACTGACTAGTCTGAATATGAACTCTTCAAAAGTATTTCCAGTCCTGCTTTTGTTTACCAATACAAAAGAGACCAAATGCTGAAAGCAATGGTTGATTTTAGGAGAACTGAGGAGCCACAATCTGCTGACAATCTTTCAATTTTGGTGATGATCTGTCAGAAAGGACATGCATCACTGCATCAGTTCACACACACACGAAAGAGCTGGTAAGTGTAATGAAACTACAAAGCCTTGGCAGGTTGCAGGATGGTTTGGCTGAACTGTGACAAGTTTGTCACTCAGTACTTCAGCTTTGGCACAAATGAAACCTCTGGCAGTGGTGAAGGGTGGCACAAATCCATTAGCTGCGCGTCTGAACTGCACCCTTTAATGCCACAGAGTTTGTGCCTCTCCAGCCGAGAAATGGCTCTTTTGGAGGCACGCAAGCACCCAGCGTGGGCCAGGGGAATAAACACGTTCCCATTTACCTAAACAGGTTTGTCCAGACCTAGGGGAAACTTCAGCCACGAATCAACAACACTGGGTCAATTACACTGCAATTCAAGCACAAGATCAAAACCAAACAAAACTCCAGCCTCACATTCAAACTATTTCTGTGTTTTCCTCCAGCAAGCTGATCTCTGGCTCCAGCAAACTGATCTCTGGCACCAGAAAGGAAGATAACGTTTAAAGAGCACCCATTTTTGGCTAATCATCAAAACATTTCAGCACCTCTAACATGATAAGCTACCCTAGCAGCTACCCAGCCTGGGGCAGGAGATGCCCTCTAGAAGTTTGGAGCTGAAGAGCTCTTTAGTTCCAAAGCAGGAGCTTATCTACTATCATTTATTCAACAAAATACTAATTTCCTCTTTAAATTACATGTGGTTTAGCAATGTCTTGAGCATGTTTGCAATTGTGCTCCTTTTGCTTGCTGGAAAAAATCCTGGAAAAGGAAGGCTGAGGAAGAATAGCAGTAACTGGGCACAGAATAAAACAATGATTCTGTTTCAGGGAAAAGTTATTGGTGGTGGGGGGAAAGCACTCTTAATTTAAACCTTTCCTATAAGGCCAAAATGTCCAGAAATGGCTTTCTGTCTGACAGCAACCTAGAAACTGCCCCAGATGTCCATTAACTTTGGACTGAACACAAGCTTACTATTGTATCCAAGACACAGACTGTATGGCTGCCAAGCCATTTAAAGGTTTTCATTAACTCTTATTTAAACAAGGCAAAGGACTTGCATTTCTGAACGTATAAATACAGCTGGCCAGAAAACAAAAATTCTGTCCTAAAAAAAACATGTAAGATTTTCAGATTCGGTTGAATTATCCCTGAGAATAGAAGTGGAACCTTTCCAAAATTACGTGAAAGTACAAGAAGCAGCACCCACCCAGTGGCCAACAAGAGCCTACTACTTCCATGGCACATGGGAAACGGAGATATGGGCTGAAGGAGAAACCTACGTCCAAGGTGACAGACCTGACTACTGGCTATCTTGGTAATGTTTTCCCAGGTCCAATTCCATCCTGGGCCAGATAAACAAGCTTTACTGGAACAGATCTGTTTCTGTAAAAAGTTTCCCTTTCATCAAATTGGTGTTTTCTGAGAGCAGACGCTTTCCATCCTTGAATACAATGAGAGGGGTTCCTGTTAGAAGACACAGTACCTAAAACATTTAAGTAGTGTAATTCCGTGCAAATTACTTGCTCTCCCCAAGACTGGACCACAGTGGACTAATGCTGCTATGCCATGTGCCATGTAGCAGGGACCCTGCTGAGAATTATTATTATTACTTTTAAATCTGGAAATCTGAAAGTTGCGTTTCTTACCACTTTTCTTACCAAGCTGGATCTGTTTTCACGGAGCTGGCACAGTTCCACTTTACGGCTTTATAAATCACCACAGACAGCATATATTCCAACATCTACTCCAACCCTAAGCAACTCATTTTGAGTCCGAATATGACATGAAGTCTCAATACAATCTATCCTGGCAAAGCAAACATTGTAAATATTGCTAAATACCCTTCAATTCAGCAGTAAAGTTATGGAACTCCACCCTTGAGAACAAACACAAGAAGTAACGGCTGGAGGGACACACCAGCTCTTTGACTCCTGTCTTTAAGGCTCCTGCTTTAATCTGGCTTTGCCTTTCCATATTCTGAACTCTGTCCTGGTATGCAGAGCAAGTTTAAATGCTTCTTGTGTCCCATTCTGATTGACAATGAAAATACCCACCTTGGGATGTCTGGGTTTGAGGGTTTTCTTTGGACTTGCTAGTGAAAGAGGTCTAATACACTCACATTGGATAGCACACATGTTCCTCAGCTCATGGCTCTGTGCTATCCTGAGAGCCGCTCACCTTCCTCTGTGCATCACAGCTCTGTCTCAGGGTCCCCTTCAATGAAAGCCCACTGAAAACACCCTGGAGGCAGCTCTGTGACCCAGAGCCGGGGTGACCCAGAGCCAGGGTGACCCATCAACAGGCATCTCACAACGGGAAATACTCAGCAGCACATGTTGGGAAACACCACTTTCTCTAAGAAACTCATGCCAGGGAAATGGTAACAGCCAGTGTGTCTATCACAGCTAACATTGCTGTCAGCTCACTTCCCCACAAGCAAGTCTTAAGGGCAGTAACCTGTGACCTCTTCCTAATCCAGAGCCCCACTGTGCTCTGTGGCTCCTTCAGACTGCCAAGAGCTCTATGGTAACTGTTTGTAAGCAGCAGCATTTCCTTGGATGCAGTATCATGGATCAGGTTGGAGGCTCTGCTGGTGAGATACAGCATTGCAGAAATACCAGCCCACTGTACCGAACTCCCTGGGCACACAATTTATTTAATCCTGTAATAATACTTAAATGCAATGCCAACGTCCACAGAAAAAGAGAGACATGCTTGTTACAGCTTCACATTAGACAAGGGGTCCCCTGGAGTCTAAAACTTACAAATTAGTGGGGCCTTCTGTTGATCAGTTAAGAATATCATTGACATTGTCCCTTGCAGCAGCTTTCAATCATAGCCATCACTCCAGTCACAGTCTTTGGATAAACATGACCCTCGTATTAAGGGCCATCTGTGCAGTAGGACTGACATTTAGATGAGCAGTTTTAAATACATGATCTTCTTTTAAGGGAAGGTATTCAATAGGGGAAGCTCTGAGCAACATTAAATCTGCTCTAATACTTAGTACTTTCTATTACACTTTCCCCTCTGGAAAAGAACACTGCTATTGAAAAGGCCATCCTTCAAACTGATAATGCCTTTAAAGGAAACAAAAGTTCAATGCAACATCTCTTATGTTTCTTGCACATCATCCCTTATAGCTTTCAAAGAAAAGGGGGAACAAACAGAAAGCCTAAAGCTAGGCTGAAAAACAGGAGCAGGGAAATTCCTGTCTATTGCTTTCCCAAACCCCAAGGATGATGTTAATAGAGCCTGCTGAGAAAGACTAGTTGGGGTTCTGGTCTTGGGTTTAAGTCTAAACCAACTCCTTCTCCACTACAAAAGTTTAAAACAAAAGTGCCTCACACTGGCTTTACCTGGCACACAGCCGAAGCAGCAGTAATGCTCCTCAAACAGCCAGCAACGGAAAGCTTCCAAACCCTAGGGAAGACTAACAATATCTTTTGTAGTCTCAAGCAGTTATCTCCATCGAATGGATAAATTAATACCTGTTTCTTTCTAAGTTTCTATAGTGCAAAACGAATCGGGAAAAGCACAGGAAACACAAATTCGTTCTTTATCTGCTGGGAAGGTGAAGGCCACTGGATTGACGTCATTCACACTCTACCCAAGGTTGATACATGCCATATTGCTGATTCTGTGTCAGTTATCACTAGTTGGCACGTTATTTAAGATTAAAAGTCAAATTGGAAAGCCGGCTGGGAAGGTACACACGAAGAGTAAAAGATAGGGAAGTGAATAGCTGAAAGTAACAATGCTTTCCTGCAGTAAATAAACATGGAAATGGTATCTCTTGTAGAAGAAATTGTTAGCGAGAACTTAAATGCAGAGGAGAATCTTCCTGCCCTTCTTTTGACCCTAGATCTGGTAAATACTCTGCCAGTGAGTTTCACTTGCACAGCCTGGCAAAAAAAAGAAAAGAATAAAAGAAAGCATGTTTTTCTCTTGGCTCTACCACACTGCCTCCTCCCAAGAATGAGGATGGCTCTGCAGTGGCTCTGAACCACAACACCAAAAACTATCAGGGCTCAGTCTTTGCTACAGCACAGGCTTCATCTCAGCCTCTCCATGTCTCACCTCCCACTTCTAGCTGTTGTCCATCTCCTCTGCTTGGTCCCTGTTGGTAAACTCTTTGGGACAAACTCTAATAATAATTTTAGAGCACAAATGCAAACAAGCACTCTGCTCCAGGCCTCCAGAAGGCGGCCAGTTTCAAATGGCGTTTTCAGAGCAAGATCATCCATTTACATTTCCAAAGAAACAATTTCACCCTTATGCACAGAAGGAGTAACATGCTTCATTAATCCATAGTGACTGTTGCACAACTCAGTTCCTCCACATGATTACATGAACAACCTCCCCCCCCCGCCCTGCTCAAGGCAAAAGATAATGACATTCTCCACTGCAAAAACACAACAATACTACTTGGAAAAAAAGGGAGGTCAAGAGGATGTAAACATTTATAGTACTACATGAACCACACAGTTAATAAACCGAAATAGTATTTTTCTGTTTACAAAGCACACTGCAACAGTTATCTACATTAGTAAAGGAAACCATGCAGGATGCTGAACCTTCTTTTCCAGCAGTAAAAGGATCTTTAGCGGCTTATTTTGATCGATCAAATAGACTTTGCACAAGTTCATAGCCTATATGAGCTAGTTTACAGTTGTGGAATAGCTGGTCACAGGTTTTTGCTTGAGCTGACGTTTCATGGTGCAAATGGTACCAACCACGCAATGCACTCGACAACTGTGAACCAGACATCTAAAAATCAATGTACAGGCTTAGTGCCAGGTGTTATACTGTCCTGGTTTCGGCTGGGATAGAGTTAATGTTCTTCCTAGTAGCTGACATAGTGCTGCGTTTTGGATTTAGTATGAGAATAATGTTGATAACACACTGATGTTTTAGTTGTTGCTAAGTAGTGTTTACACTAAGTCAAGGACTTTTCAGCTTCCCATGCTCTGCCAGGTGCACAAGAAGCTGGGAGGGGGCACAGCCAGGACAGCTGACCCAAACTGGCCAAAGGGCTATTCCATACCATATGACATCATGCTCAGTATATAAACTGGGGGGAGTTGGCCAGGTGGCAGTGACCGCTGCTTGGGGACTGGCTGGGCATCGGTCAGCGGGTGGTGAGCAATTGCATTGTGCATCACTTGCTTTGTATATTGTTATTATTATTAGTAGTAGTATTACTATTTTATTTTATTTTATTGCAATTATTAAATTGTTCTTATCTCAACCCACGAGTTTTCTCACTTTTCCGATTCGCTCCCCCTTCCCAGCAGGGCGAAGTGAGCGAGCAGCTGTGTTGTGCTTAGTTGCTGGCTAGTGTTAAACCATGACATATACAAAACAGTAAGTTTCTCTTTCTTCTCCTTTCAGTTTTTGAGTTTTAAGAGTAGAAGTTCAGAGCTCCTCTGCCATCATGAACAAAAATGAGGCAGGATGAAAAAAAAGTACGTTTGTATTCTGCCACAGTCATGCAACCCTTGGAAACAGGTCTTTCAGAAAAGCATCTGTAGCTTAAGAGAGATAGTAAAGTAGAAGTTGACCGCAGGGAATATCTGCATCTGAGACAACATACACCTAAAGTAAAAGTAAAGTCCATCTACTTCAACTGTTTTAGTAGCAGTCCGTGTTCTTGCTTGGACAGAGGGAAGTTTATTGACTTGCAGAGGGGAAGGCACAGTGCAACTATAGAGGTATGAACACTCATGAATCAAAAGCAGGATTGAGAGGAAAAGGAAACAGGATCATTCTTTCAGCAAAAGAAAGTCCCTGACTGTCTTTTAGAATTGATCAAAGCTATATGCTGTTGTAGAGAAAACTTTCTGTTAATTGCGTCATTAATTGCATCTTTCCTATGGCCTTGCGCAAGTACAAATAAAGGAGTGGGTTGCTCCATTTCAGCCCAGTGTGATGATGGGTGTGGGAGAATATCCTTAATTTGAGCCATCCCATCTCCTTTCAGTTGAAAGGAACAGGCTAAATCCAAGGATCATAATGAACGTAGCTCAATTAAGAGGTAGGAACAGCTGAAACAGCTGCAAATGAGATGGTTCCTGCTTTATTTTCTCCCCTTCCCACCCTGATGCCTCTATTTTAAGCTGGCCCATCCAGTTGGGTTGCTGTACAATAATAATAAAAGGGACTGTCACAAAAAAATTGTCATCAGTGCTGCTCTGACACTCTGCCTGCCTAGCAGGAGCTGGAACCAACAAATTGACTGCAGCGATAATGAGATTTTAGTGTCTGGTCAAGGCTGTCTTTAACATGACAGTAGCGTGGGAGTTTGGTGGGGCAGGATACAAAGGTGACGCACCATCTCAAGCATCCAAGGTTGGTCACACTCTTCAGGGACACTCATTAGGGGAGCACCAAGAAGTCAAATGCAGCAGCAAGCTAGAGGGCAAGACCGACTCTGGGTGCTAATGAGCTTTAATGTCAGGATTAAGCTTGGTTTATCACTCACAGAACTGACCTAAGCTCACCTAACACAGACAAGCGTTACACTCTAGCTACGCTCTCAGAGTTAATTTGTACAAACTGTACTCATCTCTCAGTCAGACCTACTTATTTCAGTCATTTTTATTCAGAAAAACCGTGAGCTCTACAGTCTGGCCCCAAACCATGACAGTAGTTTCAGAGAGAAAAGAATTTGCAAAGCACCACTATGGGTAGCATCAGTGTAAAACATCTGCTCCTATGCCTCGCCCCACCCTCTCGGCTATTCTCTCTTCTCTTCCCTTCTTAAAGTGAAGGTTGGCCTTCAGTGTTGTGAAGCCAAAAAATTCAGAGATAAACAAAAGATGGGATCAGGTGACTATGGAAAAGGAATATGTTAATCAGAGAAATCAGAGCAAAGGCAGAACTATCCTGGTACATTTTTTTACCCCAAACCAATTGCATACACAGCTTCTCTCCAATATCAACTAAGTGATGTAAACATAAAGCTTAAAACTTGATTTTTGACACCCAGAAACCCCCTATTTCTGAACGAATCATGTTTAACTATGATCTCTACAAACACCCTGCAACTGAATCTGCCCAGCCAGTGCTGGTATGAAGAGAGCAGTGCCATCCCTAAAGGACTGCTGTAAGATCACAGCGGTCCAATTGCACCATGCTTACAGTAACAATGCTTCAAATACCCAAATGAGCCAGAACTCTCACACTTTGCCACAAAGAGGCTTAGACATAGAAAGTGAATTTTTGCAGGTCACCAACATGTTAAGCAAGAGGTAGCAACTCTGTATCAGGGCAGGAGAAGAAAAGGAAAAAAGAAGCAGACAGAATAGCATTGCTGCATATGAAGATTACCACTGGCCACAATTTTCCATCCGATAGATAGATCTTCCAGTAGTAAACTATTTCCCCCAGAAGATATACCTTGCTTTTTCAAAGGAGACGAAACATAAAAGCATAAAGTTTTTTAATGCTTTGTGTTTCACTTTGCCTGCTCTCACCTCCCCTTACCGTAATAAAAGGATGATATCCAGAATGTGGAGGTTTTTTCCCTTTTACTTTTCCATGTTTCCAAATGTACATAATAACAAAGGGAAATGAAAAAGACTGCACGTCTAAGAGGTGAGGGAGATCCTAGAATAAAAGTCACTCAACTTGGGGGGGGGAAGGAGAGATACCAAAGGAAGAAATGAGAAGTATGCTTCTATTTTTTTAATCGCACAAGTGTCAAATGTATTTCTGTATTCTCAGAAAGAGTCAGAAAGAAAAAAGAAATTTTTACTCCTGAAACTAAATGACTTTGACATTTGAAACAACTCCTGTGAAATAGTTTTTCTTCTCTCCCTCCTTCATTTCTTACTCTGTACTAGTTCAAAGCTTTATGACACTGGTACGTGACATTACTATAGATGCTCTAAGTTTTATTACATTGACTTCGCCTCTCACACTGCCATGAGATTAGCAGAGGGACAAGGTGCCAGCTCACACAGGCCCAGCACAGAATCAAGGCTGTTGGTTGTACAAAAGCCTGAATGCATTCCTGGGAAGATCTCTGGCTGCTTGCCGCTATGCTCTCCTCCAGCTCAGCCAAATAACGTGCGACTGAATAATGGCCCATCATATTCATGGCAGTATCAGGAGACAAATGGAGCATTAGCTTACTGGAAAAATCAAAGATTCCATTTAATAGGTTTCTCAAAGGAATTTTTTTTAAATTAAATTTTAAAGACTAATAGTCTCTTCATTTTAATACATTACAAATTTACACGTGTAGAAAGGAAAGGATTATATCTCCAGTGGCATAGCAATTTACCTACCAGGTAGGTTAGGCCCATCTCAAAATGCTTTATATTCTTAAATGTAGCAATTAAATAAGCTCCTTTTTAAGGAGCTCCTCATGTAACTCAGATTTTGTTTCAGGTATTATTTCTTTTCAAGAGGCAAGCTTTATAGTATTCCTAAGTCCCCGACACTACATCTACGAGCTATGTCACTTAAGCTAAAACAGTCAGAGCTGTGACCAGAGAGGAACAGTTGTGTTGAAAGCTGAAGAACATATATGACCTTGAGTTTTGCTACAGAGAAAAAGTATCCCTGTGGGGCTTTAATCCTCCATTAAAGCCAGGTGGGACCTTGCCTCCCTACCATTTGCCACATCTCACAGCATCCTCAAGTTTTACTGTCCCACCCCCAGGAAACACATGGAAGGGAGTGACAAGCAGGCTTTTGTGTCCAGAAGGTCTTTGTGAAGCCTCTCCCACAAAGCCGCAGTGCACCCGGCCAAAAAAAGATTCTTCTCCCCTGGGGCGTTTTTTCCTAAAAATCCTTCTCCCTGCAATTCCAGAATTGCAACTGGGAATTCCAGAAGGGACTCAACCATGCTGGTCAGATGTTGGTGGTGACAATTTTATCAGCTGCCCCCATTCTTCTACACTGAGGACTGTACTGTTCATTTGACCCATCAGTGTGCTGATTTGAAGGAAACGGCAATGACTGCTTTCCTTGAAAAACATGAACATTCACATGTTCTGCTGAAACGAATATAATTTTCATGAGCTTCATTAATTGACACTGTCATTGAAGGACTCCATAAATCCTTGACATTGGCAGCTTTCACTGGTATTAAGTTTTGCTCACAACTCTCAAATCCAGACTTTGCCTTTCCCAAACAGATTCAAATACAGTCTATTATGCTGTTTACACACAGAGGAATTATAATAGGTCCTGGATAATACTCCAAATCTAATGATAAATATTCATACTGCTCTTGACATTGAGAATCTGAGGCCCAAAACCTTTAGCAATAGCTTCCCTTCAACTCAATTCAAGAATCTTAAAATCTTGGAGGATTTGAGCTTGAGTACTTAATTGCTTTTAAGTTCAGGATGTTACCAACACTGCTATCCTTTGAGAGAGCATAACTTCATAGATCTGATGTCTGAAGAGACCATTAAAGTTACCTATTTTGATCTCCTACCTAACATGAGAAAGAACACAGATACCCGATGTGATCGTTTGTGAAGAGATTTATAGAAGTGGGACTCAGTTATCTGAAGTTGGATGCAGTTAACAAAGAGTATGTGGAGATCTGTATCACATTTAAATATCTATAAACACTGAACATTCTGTGTTTATCACAGTGTGGCCGAAAGGGAAGCTAATATATAAAGAACAGCCAGTCTGGACCATACCATTCTACTGCAGAATCCCTCCTTTGGAATGACCTGCTATCACCTTTCACTTCACTCTTCCTCTGCTGGAACTAATTTAGTTGAAAGTATAACAGAATAATTGAAATTTGATGTTTTAGTCTTAATTTAGGGCCAAATCACGTAAGTTCTGTTTTTTTTTAAATAAACTTGTATACATGTTACAAGAAGTACATTGTTTGTCATCTTCCTTGAAAGAAACATTTCTTCCTTACTACAGCTATCCTAAGTCATCTTGAACTACAAAAAATTTAAGCAGGATACATGACCGAACAAAAGGGGAAGTTATGCAGAGGGGAGACTGGTGGCACTGTGAGCCAACAGAGCAGGAAGTTGCATTTCCAGAGAGGAGCATGACTTTTAGTCCAAATCTACCAAAATTTCACAGAATGACTCAAGGTGAAGGAATATCCGCAAACCTAAAGGTTAAAGGGGTGCTTATATGAGACTATCTCAAAGACAAGACTGAGGTATTGTTTACTTTTGAGAGTTGCTGCAACTTCCTGTTGAATTACTCAAGAGCCTCTGGATGGAGAAGGAGCCAGCACTCCATGTGGGATGGGGGGGGAAAAAAAAAGAAAAAGACATGTCAGGATACCAAGACATAGGATAGGCAAGGAAACTGAGCTCTGTCAGCTAAGTAGGATCAAAAGGAACAAGCCTGGATCTCATCCATAACTGACAAGAAGTTGTGGTCTCCCCTTTGAAGCACTCTATCACTTGTCCTCCCATTTCCTATTTATGCTGTTAAAAAAACCCCACCACCAAAAACACAGGCTGCTGCTTAACCCTAGGCACTTAGTCTCTCTGTAGGCTAAAGCGTTTATATGACCCATCATCCCAACAGTACCCAAGTACTGCAGAGCGCTTAATGTTTTATCCTCACAGCAGCCATAGTGCCATTTCTTACCCAGAGAGTCTGAGCCGCAGGAAGACAACGTGTCTTTACACTGGAACAGAATTTGGTTTTCTAGGCTTGTGTTGTTTAGTTGCTAGACCAAAACACTTTTGCAGCAAACACTCCCTAGGAGATCACTTTGTTCTCTTCTTGGAGAAACTGCTCACATTTTACTACAGTGGAAGACATAAGCAACAAATAAGTGATAATTCACCAGTATCTACTTCTCAAGTACAGAGATTGTGGGTTACATTAATTGGCATGTCTATCTAGCACACTTACTATCACATAGTAAATATGTGACACAACAAAGAGGAGGTAATTATGGGCAATAGTAAATAACACACCTAAGGACTGCCTCGTGTGGGTATGTGCTATCGCATTCATCTCCTCCCGAAAGGCATTTAGTATGGGAACACTGCTAGGAGATATTAACAATTAGCTTCAAATTCTCAATTGAAGTAGACAACATGTTTCTAAGTGTTCAGATGAAGAGATTGTTCATACTACATTCTGAAAAAATAATGTTCTGGTTGTTCCTCTTTTATATATAAAGTACCCTATATTTGTATTAGTGATTTGCTGATTCCATGTTCAACAGCTAAAGCAGTAGCTGGAAGCCAGAAGCTTTTATAGATTTCTAATGTGACCTACAGTGTTTCTTTTAATTTCTTATTTCTAAAATGGGTTGAACAGGAAATTATTTTGCCTCTGCAGAAACACAAAAAACCCGTTGACATTTCCAGCAAAATTCCCCACCCTGCATCAGGGTGAAGAGTTGAAACCTTAACACTTTCGATAAGCCAAAAAAATCCAGGATAAATCAATACTCTGTTAAAGCTGATATATTTCAACGTACACATTTTCATGAGCTAATTCTGAACTGGTTTGTTTTGATTCCGACCTCCTTTTACCAGAAAAGTATTGTAGTTGGTTTAAACTCCAAAACAAAGAACTGTTTAAATTGGCACGTCATGATTCCTTTCGCTCTAAACAGTTTTAAAACTGACCCCAGTACGTCATTCAGCTTCCAAAAATATCTAGATTTTCTTTGACAAAAAAATGGGGTAAGAGTCTAAGTTCATCAGCTATGAAAAAGCTAACATTAATACTGGTTCACATTTTATCAAGTTCTTGATCTGAACTGCAAAGCTGAACACCATTAGTTTGTTTGCACAGGCCAGTAACTGCCTTTCACCTTGTTCTCCCTTCTTCAAGTGTACAGCAGCACGAGAAATCCCACCTTTTGTGGACATATTTCAAAAAGAGGCCTCTACCTACATTTTCTTATAGAACTGCATATTTGCAGATCAGGGTGACTGTCATCCACATGGTCATCACTTACAATCTCTCATAAAATCAGTTCACTGTGTACACTCCTGTTAACAGAGAAAATACCACTGGCTACCTAAAATAGGGTATAAGACTCTTGGTCACGGAGTTCAATCTGCTGGTCACTGGGTCACATGTTCCATTTCACACAGTTATTGAGTATAATTTTTTAAAACAATTAAAAAGATGGAAGGTTGTTCTGAGTCTAAACAACTCTGGATCATTCTGAAGAAACAGAACAGGTCTGCATTTATCAGGTAGTTTGCCCATTTGTTTAAGGAACACTGCTCATCTCTTTTCAATCAGTCTCCTTTTATTCTTTAGTAATATTTTATGTTGAGGTATAAGTACCTGATAATTACACAAAAAAATAAGTTTCTTGAGAGCTTTATAACACATGCCTGACATCTTCCTTCACAGACTCAAGCAGAAAATGCATTCCTCTGCCAATCCAAACTACCATGTTTCAGATCAACTGGCATCAATCACATTTGAACTAGTACTTCGAGCAAGGCTGAAGGTGTATTTTTAAATTATGATTTATGCTTTGTTAAACACATTTAGATCTCTTCATCATTTATGCTGTAAATAAATGTTTATTAATTAAAATATAATCCCTGGATTACCTTTATATTACTTCCTGCAAATTCAGTTTTGAAAAGCCTTGGCAATATTAAAGCCAGGATACACCACCTGAGCATAGCATACACCCTGCTTGAGTGTAACAGTACTGCATAAAATACAGAATGATACATTTACTTCATACTTAAAACCAGCAAAACTGCCTGAACATTTTACATTAATGTATCAATAAACCGTTATCAAAAGCTTCGGCCACAAAGAGTAGTTGCACTACAAGCCTTTCTTGAGAAGCTAAGACATTCTTCTCGAGGCAGTCAAAAACTAGTGAGCAGTGTTGATCTGTTTGTGCTTGTTCCTGTTCCATAAGTGTTTATAGTAGAAGAGGTGAAAATACTTGTTTGAGCAAGCTTATCTGCCAACTGTTGTAGCAGAGAGCATGCAGAGCACTTGGAAATGAAATCTGAAACTGAACAAAGAGATGTAACCAAGGGGCTTAGGAGCCTAAGTCCTGTTTTAAAAAGCAATGTTGGGATAGTTTTTGAAAGATAATTAGTTATCTGAAGATGGAGCTCAACATTAAGTCCTCATAGCCAATTGCTTGTATTGTCCTTTAATAGCTTTCTAGCAATGATTCATCTTCAGACATTCCTTTTCATTCCTGCTCACCTTTCTTTGAAAAAATCTCCCTTAAGCTAAATCAATATAAGAGAAAGGCACATGCAAACATTTATTGGAGGGCAGTTCCAAATTCACCATACATGCTCAAATCCCCATGGCTTCATACAGTCTAAAGCACCTGCCTGCACAGCACAGAGAGGACAGCAGCATGCTGTATCTTGGGGAAATACCACACCAAGTACTTGTAACAGCATTTACACACTTCACCATCAGAGCAGACCATGGCAGCAATTTCCAAACTTTTCTGCTTACAAACCCAATGCCTGGTGCAATCAGCCTTTCCAAAAGGCTGATGGCTCCTAATACTAACATAAGTCATTGCAATCCTCCGAGGCTTGTGACCACCCTTGGCTGCCACAAACCCATCACTCTTTAGCAGTAACAAAGCATTTGACAGGGAGCACCTTCGTGCTCATCAGAGGGGTTCTGAAGAGCAGCAACACCAAACCAGGACCCCTCAGAAGAAGGCCATAGCCATGTTCATCGCTATGAGGTCCAGAGGTGGACTACAGCTGTTAGGAGAGCTGCAAGAAATACCACATCTCCTGCAGGAAGGCGGGAGCTGTGCATGGCCTGGGGTCTTGCGGGGTCCCTTGTGGCCTTGTGGGGTTTTGGCTCAGCTCTGGAGGTGCTGAATCGCGAACAAGAAAGGTGCTACCGGTCCTGCGCCTCAGCCGGCTGCGGGACGGCCAGCCGCGGGGGCTAGGCAGGCAAGGGAGAGATGCAGCTCAGCTCCTCCGAAGCCACAGGACCGACCCCTCCCTGCCCGCTCCGACCCTCAGACCCGGCGCGGCGAGCACACGGCCCCTTTGGCGGGGAAACTCCCCGCGGCGGCAGAGCGGGGCACGGCGCTTCTCCTCCGCCCCGGGGCAAGCCCCGCAGCCGGCTCCGAGGGGGCTGGTCCCCGCTTCCCCCCGGCCCCTCCGCGCAAACCTCCCCGTCCAACTTTCTCCTCAGCGGGGGGAAGCCCACGGGGCGGGAAGGGAAGGAGGGAGGCGGCACCACCGGCCACGCTGCTTACCCAGAAGCGGGACCCGCAGAAAGCCTCCATGGCCGCCGCAGGGGCGCAGAGCCTCCTCCAGGCCCACGCCGGGCACCAGACGTGGGGAGAAGCCGGCTCCTTCCCTCCTGGGCGGGCCGGGGGCGGGGAGGAGCGGGCCCGGCGCGCCCCGTCCCTCCCTCCCCGCCGGCGGCGGGAGGTGCCAGCGCCGACGCGTCCTTGCCCTCGCCCCCTCAGGCCGGGAGGCGCCGGCCGGGGCCGCGTCGCTTCGCCTCGCCTTGGCGAGGCCCTGTCAGGCAGTGAGGCGCCCGCCAGAAGGTCCAAGGCCTCCCCTCAGCCGGCGGGGCGGCCCGGGCAGGGCAAGGGCGACCCCCGGCCCCGCTGTGGCAGACCCTCAGAGGCCGAGCCACCCCCGGCTGGTGTCACAGGGAGGGAGACGGGCTGCCACAGTCCTCTGGCCCCTGAAGCCTGGGCACCGCTGCCGAGACGTGGCTTCTTGCTTTCCAAGGGTGACCTCCCTGTGGAAGGACCAAGCCCCCAGGAAAATATTTCCCCTGGCCAGTGTGACCTGCTGGGACAACCAGACCCCTGCTCTTGGAGGGGGACATTGGTGGTCCCCACACGGCAAGCGAAAGGTGGGCTGAGGGATGGTCACCCTGGGGCATCTGCTGGGTTTGGGACTGACCATGTCCATCTGTCCAGACCACTCAGGCTAACCTTAACATCTTGGAGACGCTTGTCATCTCCCCTTTAGAGCGGTGTGGAGTGTGGTTGCCTCAGCAGGACTTAAATGAGCATCACATCTCTTATCCATCCATCTGCAGCCTCTTCCTTCATGCTGATTGCTTCCGCTGTAGACATGTCGTTAAACCCGTGGCATGGATCTATTTTCAAAAGATTTCAGTCAATAAATCTCATCTATGCATGTAACTAACAGATTTTGTAGTGTAGCACCTTGGACACAATCTGGATTTCACTTCCCTGTGATGCAGAAGCACTGTTTGCTTTCCTCTTGGGCGGGACTTTTCCTACAGCGCTATTGACCTTCCAGCACCTGCTGTTTGTCCACCCGCTTGCCGTAGCATCTGGTTCAATAACACCATCTCACACAAAGCACCCTGCTGCCACAAATCTACTTAAATACTTTGAGTTTGAGTTTCCTTCCTTGCTGGAAGGTGAGGAACCATCAGGCAGCTGGGTGTTGTCAAAAATGCTCACCAGAATGGAAAGAGAGATGAGCAGCACAGTATTGCTGTGTCCCAAAAATATTTCATCCCTAAAGAAAAAATATTCTGCTAATCTTTTATGAAGACCACCGAAGACGCTAGGGGTGATACCCACTCAGACTACTATCAGAGGAACCCATGTGCTTCCCACGAACAATGCTGAGAATTTGTTCTAGACATTTACTATAATCTGGCTAAAGGGACGGAGCTCTTATTAGTGTGGGAAGACAGGATCTTGCCCAAGATAAGGTTCTTGGGTGATTGCCTACAAGATTTGAAATCTCAGACTGATCCATCCTAATCATAGAATCATAGAATCATAGAATCATTTGGTTGGAAAAGACCTTTAAGATCATCGAGTCCAACCGTACCTGTCCACTACTATCAGCTTAATCACATTACAATCCTCGCAAGGAAATACTAGAGGAGTCCTAGCCAACTGGGAGAGTGAGATCTTCTAAGGACATTGTGGGTTGTCTTTGCAAGTCTTACATCAAAACTTTTGTTCAGTGGAATTGCACCACAATACAAGTTTTAAGAAAAGTCAGTAATAGCTGGGAGTTACTTCTTTATGGCTCTTTAAACCTCCTCTCGTGCAACAACCTGTGAGAGCAGTCGCTCCAAGTGCTGAGAATTTGATCTCTCTTGACACACAAAAGTGCATCTCTGTGTTTCTTGCGCCGAGCAGAACTTGGTGCAGTTCTGCAGTTTGAGAACATGCCCTAAATTAAGACCAGCTCTGTCATTATAAGATGTCACAGGTACAGAGGCACCTCACAAACAGCTGCCTTAGGCTGTGTGTACAGGAGGGGAGAGGTTTCTTTTATCAGTGTACTGTACAGTTCCCTTGACATGTACAATGTGAATTAATCCCTGATTAAATTATTGACTTCAGTGGAATTGTTCCACCGTATCTGTGGAGGAAGGTCCTGTATTAGGGTATTTCCCTGGGTCTCACAGGACCCTAAATTAGGGGGCCCTAAACGATTCTGCCTCTTGCTTCATGTTCCTAATTCATGGTGGGCAGCTTCTGCCTTCAGTAGCAGTCCATGCCATTAAACGGGGATGGTACTGATGAGTAGGTGCCAACTGGGGTGCCAGCTTCCCCTGTGTACCCCACCACAAGCTCGAGGAGAGCCACCAGGCAGCCAGCCTGGACCTCACAGCAGACCCTGCTGACTTGCACTGACTTTGCAGTGTAATTACTGACTTCCAGGTGCTGTCTGGCAAAACACACTAGCAGAGAGGAAAAAATCAAAGGCAGGAATATTAAAGTCTCAGACAGACGAAATGGCGGGGAAGCTTAAAAGCTCCTGGGAAGGGCCATGCTAAAGGATTCTGCTGAACCTGGTGCAATGCAGAGCCTGAAGCGCTATCTCAGGCAGCTCACTTTGGTCCTGTTTCCTTTTGATGATGGGAATAAGATGGATGTACCTAAAACATGTCATTACTCCTGTGATGTTCCCCCAAATACAGGCTGGCTGCGCAGGAAAATGAAATGGCGCCTTTGGTGCAAATGTCAGCAAGGTCATGAACTCACCTTCTCTCACCGGACGTTTATTCTGGGGAGTGGCAAGATCTAATCTGGGTTCATTCAGTAATGTATTTGCATCCTCTTTTCCATGCCAGCTGCACAGGAAAGGACTTTTCACCCGCTAACGCATAGAGCAGGTCAAGTCAGCGCAATCATGAAGCGCCTACAAGGCACACCCAGGGCCACGCAGCGGAAGGGTAGCTATCAACTGGTGCGGTGGCTGGGGCAGGACAGGAGGTAACGTGAGAGAGAAGCTGTTTGTGTAAGCACAGTACCAGGTATGAGGCAGGCTTCTTTTCATATCACACCTCATGCTGATTTGCAAAGCACTAAAAGCAAAATGAAGTGTGACCGACTCCTGGAGAAATCCATATAAAGAAGGACATTTAGAGTTGAAGGTTGGGGAGGGCTTGAGCATGTGCAGCTCTAGAAGTCACAGTTTTACGGTTAGTTGACTATAAATATCACCTTCTTTCTCTGCTTGGAACAGCAGAGGCTCAGCTTCATTTCTGAGACCCATGGAGGTGTCACATTTTACAGATGGCAAGAAAAAGAGGCTGCCAAAGTAGCATTTACAGCAAGGCCCTATACATTTACTTTATAAGAGGATGACACCTTGTTTTCACACATGTAAGATGTGGACTTGTAACAAACTCTGCTTAAAGTCAACACCACATGAGTAGCAGCAGGCTTTGGGTTTCTTCTTCTCAAATGGTCAATGGTGTCGCATATAGCGTGCATCTCTTCTCGCAGGAAAGAATTTAACTTTAATTTCCTCATTTCTGGAAAGCGCACTGAGCAATTTAGGATTCCCATCATAAAACAGATGAGGGAGTGGGCTGGGAATTTGCAGCTCCAGTTTTTACTCACAGCTCTGCTTTTGGGCATATATCAGCTACGTGGCTTTGTAGGCAAGGAGTGGAAGGCAAGATTCCCCTGGCTGGAAGGACAGAGGCGGCAGTTCCCTGGAAAGCCAGCGCAGGGAGGTTGGGAGCACACTGCATTTGGCTTGAAGCTGCACTGTAAAGTCATTCTGTTCGCTGAGGGGTGAGGTGGGGTCCACCCAGTGCAGCAAGGCTCTGTAAAAGGAGAAAACGGTGTATGTATGACTCCTCCAGGAAACCACATGTAATACTGTCTTCCCCTGTTACATGAGTGCTCCTACATTTCATATTGAGACTGATGAGCAGGAGAAGAACCTAGACATGCTGAGAACTGCCTAGATCACTCCAAAGTGATCCTAGAGCTGCTCCAGCAGTGAGCAGCTGAACACCGAATGCGCTGGGCGTCCCCCTCTCGCCTGCTAGATAATTCCACAAACATGCTCTGAAGTGCCTTCAGAGGTTGATGGAAGCCGTGGCAGGTGTAACACATCCCAGCTTGTGGGTGGTTTAGCTGCAGAAGGAGCTTAGCATGATGGACAAACAGCCGCAGACAAGCAGCAGATGGCACTTGGGCCTTCTGGAGCTAAGACCCAAACTATCCTACCTCAGCCCCCAACACAATTGCCACAGCTTATCCTCTCCCCTGCCATCTTGGCCACCCCACAATTCCCTCCTAGTTTTAATGGGCTGGACCTGTTCAGGATTTCATTGCAAAATGGGCACACAGAATTCACGGCGTTTGCAGGAATCTTGCTGCAAACACTGGATCCTGCTTTTGTTGAATGAACAGGGAGATGTCACCAGCCCTTGGCCATGCTGAGCTGGTGACACCCAGCAGAGCAGTTCTGTGCTGCCTTCGCAGGTGTCAGCACAGCACATGCTGTCCACTGCAGTATTTTTCCTTTGTAGAATGACTCCAATATTAACTTCTTCCTGATTTCCCCCGGAACAGCTGGATTCTGCTTTCTGTTTCCATAAAATAATTGCTAGCACAGTAAGTAATTAAGTGGTTTAACCATCCTTTTCATTTCCCAGCTGGAGCTGCAGGGGTCTTTGGTAGCGTTATTTAGAGTATTAAATAGATATGGAAAGATAATCTATTCAGGACCTTTGAAAGCTTGCCAATTATAGCATCCAGTGACTCAAGCAATAATAGAAAATGCCAGAGGACGTTGCAGGATTATATGGTGTGTTGTAAACATACCCGAAGCATTGAATACAAAATGTAAAAACCACCTTACAGTCTAATCATCCTCAAACGTGAAAATGCCAGCAAGGCAATGGCTTTTGCTGATGATGCTGAAGACCATGCCAAACCAAACAGAAACAGCAGGTTATGGGGGACCTCAGGTGCAGCCTGAACTAATGCGCGCACATATCCCAGCTAAACCACTTCATGGCATTGCCATCTAGTGACAAGCACTCAGCCTGCGCCCGGGTGAAAACCGAACCTCTGAGCACCTCAGCACAAGCCATGTAGGATGGCACAAGGCCTGCTTGATTATCCTCCTCCCACGTTGGGCCAAGCAGAGGTTAAACACCCTGTTGGAGCTCACAGGTTGTGGATGTATCGTAGCTGCAGTGTGCGAGTGCATGGCCCATACAGGACTGACACAGATTGGCATGCACAGGGAGGACTGTGTGCCGGGCTGTATGTTTTACACGTGCTTAGAGGGATGCATAAGCATGTGCAGGGACAAACAAGCCTCTCGGGTGCTGCCACAGCTTCTGAGATGCTAGACAGCCCTAGGACTGTCCCTGGATGGGCTGTGGTCTCCCAGGACTTTGCAGAAGCCCAGGCCACGCTGCTGGGGAGGGGAGATGCCAGCTGATGTGCGCAGCAGCCTGGCTTCGAACAGCTGCCGCAAGCACAGAGCAATGTGAGTCTCTGCTACATGGCTCCGCTGGCTGGCATAGTGCTCCGGAACCTGGGAGAAATCCTTCCTCTCCTACTGTAGGAAGAGATTTTTTATAAATTCAGTGGCTGAAAGTCCATGCAGAAGTAGAAACCCTCTTTTTTTTTTTCCCCCAATACTGCGCTGTTTCTCCAACACCGAGCTACGAAACAAAGTGCTTCACGGGGGGGCAGAACTGCATCGCAGGGACCTTCTTACACATTCCCCGGTAGCCGGCGTGTCCCACTCCGGGTGACCCAGAGGACAGCTCGCCCAAACCCACTCCTTACCCCAAGCCCACTAGATGGTAGCAAAACTCTGCACATGGGGCGGCAGCCGGCATCGTGGCCGTGGGCTGCCCATGCCCCGGGGGCTGATGACCCTTGCCCACCTCTGGGCAATTCAGTTCAGGCCTGTGTCCCTCCAAAACTTTACTGGCCTTAACCCTTTAATCTGCAGGACCCTCAGCCCCTAGTAGCTGATCACAGCTCGTCCTTTACACAGTGCTGGTGGCAGTAAAGGGAGCCAGGCACATTTCTTTAAATTGCTTTATCCTACCTTATTTTGGGGGTGTGGTGGTGGGAATTCTAGTACAGGTCACATCTAAGACTTGTTGGTGTGTCTCTGTTTGTATCTCTGGAACACCTGAAATACAGAAGGCACAAACAGGCCTTTCCTGTTTCTCATACAGCTACTTGCAGGGTTTTGCAGAGCTCCGGCCGAGGGACGTGCTGTGCACACAGCTTTTCTGATGGGACACTGCTCTCCAGAAGCAGGACAGTTAGCCAAGTTCACCTAACAGTCTCAACTAAGCCAGAAACAAATTAAATTTGAAGTGCTACTTCCCTAGATGCAGCTACCGTTACATAGAAAACAACATAATTTCATGTGGCATCCAAATTACTTACCAAACAGAATAACAAAGTGCCATGCCCAAGCTCTGGCAAGTTGAGAGCAAGCAGCCAGCCTGGGTGGGAGCCTTCTAAAAACCACAAGCAAAACTCAGCAAAAGAGCTTCATACAGGAACACTCACAAAACAGAGCAGAAGAACAACCCCCCTCCCAAGTCCCTCTGAAACCCAGCATTAGAAACCGAGGGATTTGCCAGCCCCTGTAAGGAATTACCACTGGGCTAAACTCACCTGTGTGCAGAGAGGTGTGAGGTGCTCGAACCTGTGAACTGCTCTGCTTTCTCTGCCCAGCCTGGCTTAGCTTAATGCCATGCGGATCCTCCAGCGTCGGAGGGGTGGGAAGGCACTTCAGAGGTTCCAGCCTGATGGCGTTGGCCCTGCAGCCTGGACAACGCAGATACATTACAGAGCTCACCTCTGGAGTCCTGTTCTGCGTAGATGTGTGTGGTATTTTGCACAGATCCACATTTTCTCTCTGTTTAAGGGCTAACTTCCTTCCTGCTGTTTTCTACTCAGAGGAGAATATGGGAGGGCCTTTATCAAAACACCCTCTAGACAACATAACCACTCTGGATGTCAGTTGAGGGTCCCTCCTGCTGCAGCGCGATCCTCAAGTCGTTCAAGCCAAAGTGGGAATTAAGGCTGCAGAGTGCTCAAGTGCCTGGTTCCTGCCTCTAGTGGCTGCTCCCCAGAGGAAAGGAGCCTTCACGTTAGGAGCTAACTCACTCATTCACTAAAGACCCCTGAAGAGTTTCAGTTCAAATGTTTCTGGTGGTATCTAAGCAGCATCTGGAGCCTGAGCCCCCGCTGCTCTGCAACACGCAGACCACAGCTCCCAGGGCGGTACCATCCCCACCAACTCCTGCTTTGCAAAGAGCTAAATGACCACAGAAGTGATGGAGAAGAGGCTGCTGTACTTCAGGCTGGAAATCCTAAAGTTGTGAATGTGTGGAAAAGCCCAGCATCTTCCTCTTCACAGCAACATGTTTTCATGGACAGATCAAATCTGCCCCTTGACTCTGTTCTCCCCTTTGGCAGCAGCTCTCTCCATTGCAGTCCCGGCAGCCTTTGCATCGTTAAGCAACTTGGCAAGCTGTCCTTTGCCAGTGCAGTGCGATTGCAGAAGCACAACTGATGGTCTCCTTGGTAAAAGAGCACACCCTGGGCGATGTGCTGGGCCAGACTGGGTTGCGGTGTCAAACCGAATTGCTTCACGAAGGACCAACATGTCACAATCTTTCTTTCAACTTCCCGTCCGCTGCTGCTATACAATACCTACTCCAACTGTTCTCAATTAAAACATGACCAAAGATTTGACCGCTCTGAATGATACAGATTATCATCAGCGACAAAAAAAAAGGGAAGTGCACAGTTGTTTTCTTTTCAAAAGCTTTTAATAGGACACATTTGGTTTTGTCATTTGTAAAGATTTACACTCATTTTTTGTCTTTTTTCTTTTTTTAAAAAGGAACATTTTAACCCAATTTTCCCCATGAATACCACCTTTTGTTGCCCTGACCAAAAGACCTGGGTTTGGCCTATATACCTGATACAGTGTAACAATATATTAACTATTAAATACAAAGTTCTATAATATATACTAGGTTGTTACGGACATTGCAATGGTACTGTGCCTACTCTAGTCACCTCGTGTAATAGTGTACATGGGTTACTATAGCCAAAGGGGCAGAAAAGGGGAGACTGGGGCATAGCCTAATTTACAATGGTAACGCTTTTTTCTTTTTTTTTCTTTTTTTTTTTCACCTTGAACACACCTTGTGCTGAGTGTAATCCGCAGAAGTCAAAAACAGTGTTTTCTTTGCCCTCCTCCAAAATATCTACAGTATAAACGGCCTGTAACCGAGCTATGAAAAATCAGTTCTATGTGCGAGGGGCTGCAAGAATGGAATTTACATTTTTCCAGACACGTCTGCAATCTCTCTTTCCCCATGTGTCAGACTGGCAATAGCAGAATACCCTCCTCCCACCTGTATACAGTAAATCCACAGTAGTAAAGTGCTGGTGTGCTTGAATGAACTGGATAGCCATGCGACTATTTTACCATCGATAGGGGCTGAGTTTTGGGGGTGGATGTTTTTGTGTGGGTACAGTTCTCGAACAGTAATAGCACTGCAATATCGTAGAACTTGAGCTTAGCTGCTTACTTCTAAACGCGACCTGGATGCAGGCGCTGAAACTAGGCTCTACAGGTTGTAATACAATAGGTCTGGCTCCAGGTTTATGAAAAGAAACTTGTAGATAAGAGCTGCTTCTGTTCCCAAGATGCTACGCAGACTTTTAACAATTTCTCTATAGATTTCTACAAAAATATAAAAAATTCTATCAACATAACCATTCTACAGAATTCCTGTGGATTTTGTACATTTTGTTTAAAAAAAGTCAAATTCTATAAAACCCCCCCAAACGGTATTTAAAATTATCTTAAGATTATTGCACACACTGCAGTACATTTGTATCTGTTTTTCAAAAGGGCATCTAGAAAAAACTTTTCTGATTTAGAAAACAACTATTTTACATGGATTTCTTCTCCTGAATGCATCATCATAGAGTATTTTTTATTAGCTAGTCTTTACTGAATATTCACGTATGATGTAAACTTTTTGTTACTTCCACAAACCTTGTCAGTGGGCAAAAGCCAAAGTATGGAAAATAGAAGAGCCTTTAGGCTTTCTGTTACATTTGGAGTTGAGCATTGGATTAACATCACATCACTGCTTTGTGCCATGATTTCAAGCTAAAATGTTGCATGTTTTTTTTGTAAGGAAGGAACTGTGTGAATAGTATCGTTCCAGCTATACAAACACGCTCCTAATCATTAAGGAACCAGGGTTGGCAATTTTAGTGGCCTAGCTATTTTCCCAAATTATTTAGTACATGTGAAAGGCAAAGCTAAGGCTCATTACGAGTGTAAAACCAAAAAGGGATTAAGAATATTTCTCAGGCTTAATACACTGTAATTTTATTATTTCCTTAAACATGATCTGGGGGAAGAACTGATGAAAGGTTTGTTTCAAATCATTGCTTTAAACGGGCTTAACTCTGGATTTGGACTGGCATATCAAAGAGAGCGGTCTCTGTATGGGCCCATGTTGAAGAGGGGAAAAATGTCCCAGGCAAGAATTAATCTAACTGCAGTAAATAGTACAGAATGTTAATCCTCCTACTTCAAACACGCTGACTGGCTGACTTCCCGCTGAAAGCCCTTACATTTCTACAGGACATGTAAATCAGTAGGGATTGTTTATGGAGTAAACGTCCTCAAGTGAAAAGAAAGGAGCTTAAGACCTCACATGGGCTGTTAGGTATGAACAGCATCTTCTTCTTGTATGTATACTTGAAGCTAATGCAGATAGATGTAGTCATAACAGTCTAATCTCTGAATGGATAAAAGGCTGTACATCAACAATTTGTAGTGATTTGAAAAGATCAGTAGTTCTCCAAAAGTTACAAATTCCCGACTGACAGAATTAGCACAAATCCTCCTCTCGCTTGTGCTGGTTTAAAGACACGATCCAGCAAAGCCTTATCCATGTACGCAGTTTTAAACCTGTGACTATTCACACACTTTGAACCATGCCTGCAGAGCCTTATGTAGCCTACATCTTAATGTGATTTCATGGAAGTCGAGTGAAGTTAATGTCTGGTTTCCATCAGTATTGTGAAGAGCGGGAGGTGTCGAACCGGGCCAACCTCTCTTGATTTTCAGGCTGTGCTGTCCAGTTTTACAGATTGCTTTTTGCAGAGGGCGTTAGCACAGAAGTAAACAGTTGATTTCTGAGATGACTGACATTAAGGACACGTTGCAAAGTAAGGACATGAATTCCTTTTTTATCATGATGTTGCTGCTTAAGGCTTTTGATAGATTGGAAATAAAATTACAGTCAAGGACATGTAAATTAACTCTAGCAGTGACAGCAAAAAAGCAACTTTCTAAACTGAAAATCAACAGTCATTTCAGTACCTACAGACCTTCTTACACGTATTTCGTAAAATAACTTGCAGTGGGCCTTGATTCTGTCGAACACATAAGCATGTGATTTTAACTTTCAAGAATTACTTAAATATGATCAACCTCAAGGCAGTTTAAGCAAGAGCTTAACTTTAAACATGTGCTTAAGCCCACTGCTGTGTCATGTCTGCACTGAATTCACCCACTGCAAATCTTAAACATGGCCTTGCTCTCCTTTTTGCGCGGGTGCAGAAATGAGGAGCTCCACTGCAGACAGTGGGCTTACAGAGGTGTAAAACTCAGGAAAAGAAACAGTCTGTCTTGGAGACACTGGAAAAACATCTCAGAAGTGACCACAGGCTTTTCTTGCCTCAGTTTCCTGGGCACATATGGAAATTATCCATTGACATGATTTTGTGAGTCACCAGCGGATGATCTATAATATCCTTTCGTAATTCAGTATTGTCTACAGTCAAACGGCTCTTACATTCACCATCTTCAGACATCTATCACATGTTGTACCTTCCTGGGTTTGTGCACCTGCTTGTACTCTGCATGTCAATTTTACGCAAGATTGGAATATTACTTTGTTAAAAAACTGCCACTGCATTTCTATACTACCCAAACAATCTTTTTCCCAGAATATCATTGAAGTCCAAGGGGAAAAATAAATTACATTAAATAATCCTTATTTACTGCTGACTGTGGGATACATTTCCTCTGTAATGCACTAATTGGCTACATTTTGTGCTTTGCAAAACAAAATGAAACCCAAACAAAACAAAACAAAAAAAGAGAAGGGATTAAATATATATTTTTAGGTTAAAATATTCATAAAAACCAACTTTATCTCAGAAATATTCTGAGACACATAAAATAGAAGAAAATTAAACGAGTCTTTAGTCACAAAATGTACTACATCCCGCAATACTAGATTCAATTAATTTAATAAAATATAATATACATATAGATTCTGCACATTGTATTGCTTTTACCTAAGCAGAACATACGCTTAAGTAAGCGTGATATAGCTTAACCACTCTTTTAACCAGCTGGTTCTTTAATCTTTCTTTGGAAATTTTTTACCCAGTGCCATTTTGGAATACAGAGTTTTTTAATTTTTTTTTTTTTTCTACTACATGAAAGGAAGAAAACATTTGGCACCAACAGAAAAGTAACTCAGGGGTCCATTTCCGTTTGATCAAAGGAAAAGCTAGGAAGTGTCAACAAGTCTTTCTTTGGGGTAGGAGATGTTGACATACTGTCTGGAAGCAATGAATCCCCTATATCCATCGAATCCTTGGACTCACAAGATGGAGCACGCCGTCTCAAGCAAATGTCTCCACTGGCAGGTGAGATGCTGTGAGGTCCTCTAGGTAGTAAACTCTGTCCATCAGGTGGATCTATAGATATACATGGAGGGCTCAGTTTTTTCTTCTGCCGTGTTCCTTGCAAGCCTTCCATTTCACTTACCACCTGACTTATGAAGCCAGAAGAGCTAGATGTGGAATGGTGCTGAGGGCTGTTTTCCATTGAACAAATTTCTATTGAATGTCTCCTTTGATCATCTAACCAAGAGGGCGGTTTTTTTAGAAGACCCTGGGTGTCTACACTGTGGTATTTCTTCAGGTCCTTCAATGTAACGTTGCCAGTATTGCCTATGTTCCTCTTAGGAGTGAGAGGCTGAACATCCGAACAGGCACTCGAGGCTGTACAAGTTTCTGAAGTGAAAGGCTCCGAGGAGCTGTTTATCTCAGATACTTCTTGGTCCATTGAATCTCCAGGTGTCTCCTGATATGAGTCTGCACAAGCACACGATGCTGGTGCCTGCTTTGAAATATTATACTGATTGTGGGAAAGCTGCTGCGTATGAACGCTTGCCCGGCTCCATGCAGCCAACTCTTGCGCTTCTGAGGGCATCAGAGCCACTGATGACTCCTCCTTGGGCACAGCGGGGACATTTGAGTCAGAGATTTCACTCACCTCGGTGTGGAGATTCTCCTTGCTATCCAAAGAGTCGTTCCTTATAGCCATCTGTATCGGAGCGCAAAGGGATCGGGGAGGAGGGGAGTTGCCAGATGAGAGAGACAGACCAAACAAAGGTTAGTACAAGCAAGGCACAGCGTTTACAGGGCACTCAACTCTGCTGAGATACCTCAGCACAGACCCACTGACTCCTATAATGACCTGTGTTGTGGGTTCTAGCAATTCCCATGCTTCAGAGATCTCTGGGTTTGTCCCTGTGTAAGTGACAGCAGAATTTGGCCCTTCATTCTGCGTAAATGGTTGACCTTTAGCTTTCTCCTTGAACAATGGAGGGCTGCAAAAACAGAACACCCCCACCCAAACTTAGACATATTCTCGTTATGCAAAGTATGAGGGTCTACAGCAAAGCCCTTTATAATTTTAGCAGCCCAGGTACGAGCGGGAGAGGGAAGATGTGCAAGTGAGCCTGTGTATTCCCTTCTCTATCTCAGGTGGTGCTGAGGACATGGAGCAGGATCCCCAGAGCCAGTGACACCAGAGCAACCACGCTCTGCAGCAGCAGCAGGGCAACAGCCTGTCCCTGGCTTTGGTCCCCAGGCTGGAGCCACGATTCTGCACCATCTTACGGCAGGGGAGCTGGAAAAGCTGGAGTCCAAAGCTGGACTGCTACTACTAATAATAATCTGTAATTATTTCAACTTATTCTGATGCTTGAGTTCAGGCTTCCTAAGGCACAGTTTGCCTTGGCTGTCTTGAGCCGTATGCAGCATTGGTGCCTGCTGGCAGAGAGAACCTATGCCATCTTTTGAAGGCTTTGTCTTTTCACTGCACTGCATCCCCTTGTCAAAAGGGTTTATAAATCAGCTCCATTAACTGGCCCTTAAAGGCAGAGTCTCAGACTCTTAAATGATCTTAAAGATTAAAAACTTCACAGAGAAATTGGAGGAAATGCGTACAGCTGGTCTCAGTCCTTTAGAGAAGCATAAGGAGATGAAATTCCTCATACTAAGGAATGCTTTTGTGACGAATTGCCCCAAAATGATCTTAGAATTTATATAAAAATTGTCCCAAAAGGATCATTTGAGCCAAATGATCTATTCAGGCAAAGCTCTCAGCTGCAGTATGCACATGTGTGCTCGCAGAAACACGAGTCTATTGCTACATCTGCACATTGGGCTCCCTTTGTTGTCTGTGAGAGTTGAGAGAATATTTAATACGGCAAATGATTTTGTCCAATGCTGGTGAATCCTTTCTAGTTAAAATTTTACAGCATAATACTGGCAACTAAGCACAGTCAAGAGTGGAGCTAGTTCTGGTCTCCTCAATGCCAACAGTTTTAGTGAGCGTTTGGGAGAAGAAATCATGTTCATATCCTGAGAAGAGGCACAGACCACAAAAAAGTAGAATATAGAAGCAAAAAGTAATTATTGTCATTACTTTTGCTTGCACACCGACCTGTGTTGCATACAACGACAGTATTAGTCACCACCAGCTCTTTCTTTCCCTATGTTACAGGCATCTTTGGTAGTTTTTAGCGGTAACTGTTTGTACAAATGTTTTACTGGTTTGTTTCAAAATAAAAGGACCCTCTGCCATGCCATTGGGGTGTACACCTGTAGTAGCCACAGCTTGGTGTGGGCTACACCTTGGATACACAGTCCTGGAACCAGAGAATCAAGATAGTTTTAATTTCAGGTAGAATTCCCCTGGGGAAAAGCTTTTGTGCAATGCACTGCTAAGGACCATGTTCCTCAGCAGGGAACGTTCTCTCAAAGCATCCGATCCACTCATCTTCATCTGCAAGTGCATCGCTAATTGCCAAACTTCCCGGAGTCTAAACTGCACGTTACTGTGAGGACCGTGTTCGCTCTCCAGCACTCTGGAGGGAAAGGGAGGTTAAACACACAGGTTTTAATGATGGAGGAGAGTGCACGGACCAGGTATGTGGTGGACAAGATTTATCTATACACAAATTTAGGAAAGGAGAGGGGACATGGGGGAAGGGAAAGGAAAGAAAGGAAAGAAAGAAAAGAAAGAAAAGAAAGCAAATCAGAATTACATGCAATATATGTAACAATAAGGAAAAATGGGTACTGCAAACCAAAATGCTCTGCTGGTTTGGGCTGTTGTGATCTGCTAGTAACAAGTTAGTGGTGGCAATAAAAGAGAGCACTTGAGCAAGCAGGAGTGCCGGGGGTGTAAAGGGAATTTTGCCTCTTTAAGGACTGCGTTTCACAGTGTCTAGATTGCAATTAACAGTAACAGCAACGCTGCCCCGTTGCCTGGAACAACCTTACTGCTCCCATTAGCCACACTGGGAGCTCCTTGCTACTCAGGAGCATGCCCAAGGCAACACCTCACTAACCTTCAGAGGGATCTGTCCGGGCCGTGGACCGTGTATGCTCACTGTCCCAAAGCTTTTTTCTCTCTGAAATGTCACTCCAAGAGCATGCTCATGTCATTGCATGAGCAGAGAGAGGAGGGAGGGGAATAAATTAACTTAAACGTATGAAAAGGTTTAGAAAAAGAAGCCTTCAAAGATATGAATAAAATTAGGCTGAGGAAGATGGCTAACATGGTAATTTATTCTAGATAGATCAGTTCAAAAGGATGGTCTGTTATTCATTAGAAAGCAAGAGAGAGTGGTTATGAACTGGAATCATGACATCAATTAGTTTCCCCATTAGCAGTGATTGGGGTAGCTGGCTAGCCCTGTGCAAACGAATACAAGCTAGGAATTTCTTATGTCAATTTAGTATTACAGACTAATGTAATTGTTAACCTTGGTACTTCACATTCATTTTTAGAGCTTAATGAATCAACTGTCTAATTTGTCAATGTTGATTAAAAGATGAAAGAAATGGGAATATTTTCATGCAGGAAGGAAATTGCTTTTGAAAAAATAGAACTGATCTATTTTGTGTATATAAAATCAGGCATGAAACTACTGAAGAAAGAAGAGTTTGGGAATCAGACATGCCTCTGGTCCTGGTCCAGCTGCACAATGAAATATGCTTAAAAATGTGAGAGTGAAGCATGAGTTTAAGTATTTTACTAAAAAAGACAAATTTAAACTTATGCTTCCAATGAACCAGACTGGAATCTCTGATTAGATCTCTTCGATCTTTAGTTGAATCAGGATTTAAATCAATGCCAGGCAAAAACCAGAGATAAAACCAGTTGCAAAATAAAATGTGTTCTGTTTTGCATATACTCAAACTTTTCAAAAGCACACAGGAGATTCAAAATGACCTTAATTTCCAATTCTCACTGTAAAAACAGTATGCTTTCCATGACGGTTTCGCATATGAGATGTCCAGCTTCCTTTAAACAGTTTTCCTCTTTTGAGAAACCAGAAGAGCCAGAGGAAGGGTGGCCTGGGATGGATTCTGCAGTCCCTGTGTCCTTTCAAGCACCGAGGAAATCACAGCAGTTAAGAATTAGTTCCTTAACCCCAACGAGCCCCTGGGGAGCATTTGGCTGCATTTATGAAGAGGACTGAAAAAAATAAAGTGCTAACAATGTGGAGAACATTTAGGCATGTTGCCAAAGGAGATGATACTCATCATGCACATTCTTTGGAGACTCCTGGATGGCTTTCAGATCAAAATCCATCAACCTTTTTGTTATTTCTGTAGGAGAATTACAGTTCTCCAGAGGTTTCTCTGTGAATCCGTCCTTGAATTTAAAGCATGGTTAACCTGAAAACACAACAGTATAAAACCTCAGCAGGTTCATGATCATAAGCCTGCTTACCTGTCTGCGGAGCAGCCTTTCAGCAGAAGGAGAGTGCACCTGCTGGGAAACCTGGGGTTTGCTCTCCCTCACCAAATGGTCATGAGCTCTTACGTAATGAAAATGGTCTTTTGGAATTTGCAGGAGAGAGCTGGTGTCCGCCGGCTGCGACTGCACTGATGCCTTTGAACCTTGCAAGAGGGAGAAGAGACAGAAATGCCACATGTTCATCTGGGGATTGCGTCCCAATCTCAATGACCTTTCAGAGAAAACTGCTCGTTTGCACCTTGGACCAGACAGGCATGGCAAAACCACTGAATTCAGCAACTGGCTGTCCATGATTGGGGAAAAAACTCCCACCTACTAATAAATTATTCCAAAATTGTCTATTATTTCATTTTTCTTGGCATTTTCCCCTGATACAACTGCGACCAGCTCCTGTTAAGAACAGAAGATTATGAACTAGAAGTTCATCTGGACTGGCAATTTCTACATCCCTGCTGTAGGGCCAATAGCTCTGCAGGCAAGCACACATCTTAGCACCGCAAGGATCTGACTTTCAAAGACTCTAGAAAAGGATGTCTCCATACCTGAGTGTATGCGGAGACCGACTGCTGGGATCTCAAAACCAGCATGCACGCTGGAAATGAAGCAAAAGGGAACCGCACCTGGCAGCTTTCACGGCTAGTTTTACAAAGCATCCCAGGCGAAGGAAATAACGTACTCTCCAGCCTCTTTCTGACCCTTTGTGGTTGTTGGCTACTTCTTCTAAAAGGTCTGAAACTCTGCATGCTCCCCCCACCACAGGCTCAACATTTTTCAAAACAATTCATTTAACCTGGACCGCATCCCAGAGAATCTCATTTGTCCTGGAATCTTTCCCAGAACAACAGCCCCATTACGAAGGAGTATTCAAACAAATACCTCCTGCAAGTGCCAGTGTTTCTGACAACAAAACCTTTCTCAGCTTGAAATATTACGGCTTAGTTGTGGTGATTTATTAGAGGCGCCTGGCACCTTTTGCTATCTTCACAGCACTTTATAATATTACAAACTGTAAACAGGTAGGGGTGACTTCGCCCACCCTGAAAAGCAGTGACATTGTAGGTGGAACAGGATAACGATGCATGTGCCAAGATATGGGCACCTTACTCACCGCTGAGCACTTTGGCCCGCTTAAGGCGACTGGAATTTCACCAGCAGGAGAAAAACACAAAAGGTTTAATTGCTTAATGTGGTTATGAATCAGACATCAGCTTTACCTTTCCAAAATACTTCTCCTACACCTCAGTGGAACAGTTTTTCCTGTGGATTTACAAGGGTGCAATACCAGCCCCCGCCCAAGCCAGGGCTCTCAGATGGGGCTATTGAGTTCTCCAAACTGGAAGTGCAATCTTGAAGAAAGAAGGGATTCAGAAATTACCCACTTTTTGGTCAAGTTGACGTAGTTTTTGTTCAAGACAGGACAAACACATCCGAATTAAGGGTCAAAAATGCAGCACTGGAAACTCCCTCTGTAGCAAATGGGATTCTTTTGTATGGTCAGGGATTATAACTCCAAGGAATTTCTCGGCTGTTAAAGAGAGCCATAATTCTGGCTCCACTGAAGGTAACGGGAGTTTTGCTATTGACTTCAGTGGGATTTGACCAGGATTTTAGCTGCACCTTTTGCATTATGTGCACAGGTTCTTCAAAGGACAGCTCTTGACCTTGAAAATTTTGTATTATGGCAGTGATTTCTCACAACTCCAGATTCATCTTCCTCTGTTGTGTCTGCATCTTTTTTCTGCTGTTCAACAGTCACTATTCATCCAAATTCTTATTACTATGCAAATTTCAATATCTTATTTCTAATCTGTGCAAATCTCCTACCATTCTGAACAGTGCTGAAATTATGTTCTGCTTAGAGGCTTTCAAATGACAATGCTTGTAAAAACTTCTCTGTCTTATCTGTGACAAATGTCTAAAATGATGGCGCGTACAGAAGAATTAAAGACAGCTACATTCACTTACCAGCAGAAGGTAACCCCTAGCAGACAGAGTAAATGAAAGCACATTGATAAGCACCGGGAGGCAGCTGCAAGTACAGGTATAGAGGTGCAGGCAGAGAGAGAGCCCTTGGTGTCTGCAATATGCTGTATCTAAGAATATCTCTGAATTTAGCTCTAAGGCGTATATCCCAACCATGCACACTGGGAAGGACAATTCTACACTCTCTCATTTTTCCATTCATCTCACACTGAGATCTCGCTCAATTCAGCACATTTATGTGCATTTTACAGGCATTTAGAGACACCATTTTCCCATCTTTCACATATGTTCCCATACAGAGCTTCCAAAACCTGCTAGAATAGGTACTGCTGCAAAAAAACAGACGTGAGGAAATATTTTTCTGCTGGGATTTTTGCTCTGGGGCCATAGCTAGCTCAGGTGAGATGGATGGAGCCCAGGCTGTACGGACTGTAACCTTCAGGGAACCAGGCAGGGGGACAATCAGCGCTGAGCCAGGCCAACTGCTCACTGTCACATTGCCAAAAAATTCAGAGGAAAGGAGTTATCTTTAACAGCCTGGACTTTGTAAGTTGTGGAGGGTCTTTGCCAGTTGTGGAGGATCTTTGCAAAGCCATTCCACAGGTCTGGACACCAACACCTCACTGGAAACTGATGGCAATTTACTGCCTCCTACTGAATAGCTTGGAAAATCCCATCTATTGCTATGTTGGAAAATCCTGCTCTTCTCCCAGCTGACAGATGTCTACCTGACTGGGACTTGTGATGTGCCGGATTCCTCTCGCCCAGGGAGGCAGGGCAGGGGCTGGAGTACGGCGGCTGGAACATGTAGCTGTCATTTGGCAAAGAGTGGGTGCGCCCCACCGAAGGCTTTCGCACACTCAGCAAGTCCTTGCTGGGAGACAGGGTCAGCGTGTCGTCTTTGGAGCGGAGATCAGCCTACGGGGAAAAAAACAGTGAGGAAGGAAGACATCATGGGGCGGGAAGAGGAGAAGTGCCCAGAAACGCTAGCGACAGCCATTGCAATCAGTATGGCACGATGGGCATGCACATCGTCAGTATGTACAGGTTGCACAAATGGATCTACCAGGAAGCTATACCCCTCCTTTTGTATTGTCAATAAATTGTCACACAGAATGAACCACAGAAACAGAGGAAGCAACACTGTAGTAATAAACCATGACTATTTCGGGGATATGCAAAGAAGGCATCATGCCTCAAGGCCAGCAAAGGTCACATGCTTTGCATAACTTGGATCCACTGCAATAACAGTAAAGCTCTCTCTGTGTGCCCTCAGCAGCAAGTCAGACTTTTGCAAAGGTGAGTAGATTCCTCTTCTAACAATAAAAAAAAACCAAAACCAAATACAAAAACCAGTTTACAGAAAATATTCTATATTCTGGCTCCCAGCACAATTCTATTGTTTTTTCTTCTCACATGATGAATGACTAAACCCATTTTATTGAAAGGGATATCTAAACCTACTGCTTCAGGGTTAAAGCCATTCTCTAATTAGAAGGGATCTAATGCAAGCGAGGGTTATTGTATATATGTTGACTGTAGAGTTTTTACAGCCAGAGTCTCCTGGAATGGGCAGCACCAGAAGCAATATCAAATGAGGTGGATTCAGGTCTGATTTCATAAGGAAATATCTCCATCCCAGAAATGTTCTTGGGTGTTATTATGTTGGACAGTATTTGCAAAAATGGAAGCAAAGTCAACTTCCCTGAATATTTTTAATGAAAGAATTATTTCACCTTTAAAAGGTCTCCACTGAAAAACACAGAAATAAGATGTGACACTGTAGTCTGATACAGTATATTGCTGATCGTTTTTGGAAAACTTTAAATCTTATTTTCTGATAAATCTGCCTTTCACTGAGTGCATTACAGACTTTCTGAAATCAACACTGAGATTTTTTTCCCCAATTTTATCCTTCAGTCATAACCCCAAAATTTCACTATGGTGTTTTTTTTGCACAAGAAACACAATGAGATTAAAAGGAATTTACAAAAAGGAAAAAAAAAAGGAGGAAAAAAGAAGAAAAGGAAAAAAAAGGAAGACCACTGTTGTAAATTTAATGAAGGAAACGGATCTGCACTGTCATGCAGCATTAGTTTCAGTCCTCAGGAACCTGCCGATTCGGATATAGCCTGGATGCAGCCTAGATAAGGAAGACTGCAGTCTCCTGATATAGCTCAGGGAAGGAGAGCGAAACCTGTGCTGGTAAAGCTGAGACTTCGGGTTTTGGGAACCTCTGTTCCTCCCTGCCTTCCCCTTCCGAGCAGTATGTTTATGCTATTTAGCTTTCATATTATTTAGCTTAAAGCAAAAAAGATGGCCTGAAACCTGAGATTTCAAATTCAAACCCATTTGGATCTGAACAGAAGAATTTGGATTCAACATCCTACCCAAACCCAGCCTTTAATGAACCTTTAGGTTCATTGACAGGATCCAATACCACAGCGGGCTCATTTCCACTTTCTGATCATCTTGGGGGAAATCTCGTGAGTCAACTTCATGAAAACCATTTAAAATGGCTGCAAAATGATCTTCCGAGTCCAGCTCACAAACAGAGCAGTGAGAACACATGACTTTTTGGTTCACTGGTAGTTTTGAAAAACATGTTGTTTTGGCTTGACTGAAAATCAAATCAGAGTTTTCCGTGAACCAAAAAAAATCCCAACCCAAATCTCTTTGAGTCAAACAAAACACTCTGAGATATTTTCCAACTGAAGCTGTGTCTAAATGAAGTATAAAAATATTGCATTTAGAAAAGATTTCAATGAAAGCCTGCAGTTTTTCAGGAGTTTGGGAAATTGTTTTGACCAAAACCACTTTGTTGGTATTGACACAAATTCACAAAATGCTTTGTTCAACCTGGTTTTGCTTTTTATTTTTTTGAGAAAAACCATCTCTCTTGGATATACCCTTGAGACTTTTCTATGCTGTTGAACAGGTTTGTCTAAGCTGTTTCAAATCTAGAAGTACTCTCTCCTCAGTCCAGCTGTCCAGACTAACTAATTTTGAAACAAAATGTCCCATACAAAATGTTAAACGTAGTTTACAAAATCTTTTGCACGTGATGCCATGAAGCATGATGGGAAATATTGTCACGGTTTAAGAGATGTTTCCCAAATAAGTGCTAATTAGGATGACAATCGACTAGAATGACAGAAAATTTATCAACAACACAAACATCCAAAGGCAGGTACATGAACAACAACAAAGAAAACAAGAATGATCCAAAAATGTTGGAAGAGGAGTTATGTCTGTTGTGCAGCAGAAAAAAAGCACTTGACCGCTACACAGCTAAAAATGTCTAATGTTTCAAAGAGGAGATGGTTAAGGCAGGGTTCAAAATACTGGTTATTTCATTCAAAAAGACACAAAACAGCCCAAACTTTTTTTTTTTTTTTTTTTTTTTTTTTCCAGTGGGATGACTGCTAGTAAGAATTCACAAAACAAGCAGCATCTCGGAGAGATCCCATTCTGATATTTGTAAAATAAACAGTCTGGCACCAATCATGCAAAAAGCCTTGTGGTGCCTGCGTTCATAAAGACAAAAATCCATTACAAACCAGAGGGTTGTAGATGACCCCTCAGCAGAGGACACATGAGTCATTAGCTCATGGGTGCCTCTTCCACGCAGCATCACTGATTTGTTTCAGATGGGGAGGAAATTTCAACCTTGACACTTTCCAAAGCATTTTTTTACTATTTATTTTACTTGTAGAAAACACATTGTTTTTACATAGACGCCAAAGGAAAAACAGAAATAAACACTTGAGCCAAGTTCACGGACAAGAGTGATAACAACCCAGGACCTAATGGCATTAAGGACAATGTCCTGTTCAGGGGAAAGGTTGGTGCTATTTGGAGATGGGCTTGAACTGAAAATGCCATTAGGCAGGTGTAGAGAGGTGGAAGCAGTATTTCGAACCCTGTAAACATCAGACTATACAGCGACCAGTGTATGTACATTGCTTTCCAGAGCATTAAGTAAGTGTGTGTTAGTATCATCAGGAAAAGAGTCATCCGTCAGAGCTAAGGACCAGGACTTTTCAGAGAGAATATCTGACGTCAGAGACAGAGCCTCCATCTCAGCTAGAGGGATCTAAAGGGAGAGATGATTAAGCATAAGAAACCAGGACACAAATCTTTAGGAAAAGAAAAAAAAAAATTATCATAATCTAAATACTTCTAGACACTAAAGCAATATCCCCCCAGTGGGAGATGCTACATCATGCACATTGTTATCGGGGACAGAATGTCAGAATGTTAAAGAAACAAAATATAACAAAGAAATGAAAAAAAAAAAACCAAAAGAGTGGGACATTCATACTTAAATGCTTACCAGTGACTGGGAGGGAGTTTAAAACCATACACTAATGCTAGCATTGTATTTTGTTGTTCTCCTGTCTAGATGAAGAAGCAAAAGTAACATTACTTTCATACTAAAGATATTTATCCTCTTGGCTATGATCAAATACAAGAGGCTTCAAGATCTTCTGACTCCTCTGAAGTTGTTCCTACCCAATAACCGTGCCGTTCTCTTGGCCTCTAAGCTAATCTGGTTGAGTCCCCAAATATTCCCCAACACTAAAATCATTTTGCAGGTGGGGTATGGAGTGTGCCTTTCCCTGCGCTCCGGGGAGGGTACGGGGACCTCCCCGTTCCCAAGAGGTAGGTGGGACTGTCATTAACTTCCTAATGGCTAAATGGGGACAGGGAGAAACTTAAGGCTTGATTCAAAGTCTGGAAAGGTCAGCGAGTGCCTTCCTGGTGACTTCAGTGGGGTTTGGCCTGCTAAAGAGCCTCCAGTGCCTGGGTAAGCTGTACTGATGCGTCTTGCATGAACGCATCCCCGCTGAAGGCATTCAGGTCATTGATAAAAGTCTTTATCAAAATATTGATGAAGCTCTCTCCCTAGACACAGAGCTCTTTTTATAAGAAATATGAAATGTCACTTCAGGTTTCAGAGAGAAAGGGGAAAAATGGGACTGCAGCGTCTCTCCCAGAGCAGCATCCCTGCTGCCAGGCACTGCAAGGAGCGATGCTTGCCCTGGAGCACAGGCTCAGCCCTCCCCAAATCCCCACCTCAGGTATGTGTCTGAGGCTGGTGCCCTGGGCAGTGGAAGAGCGGCACTGGGGACACCGATTTCATCGGGTAACCTACAGACCCGGCTCACGCGTGCAGGGGCCTCCTGGTCTGGACAAGTCCCAGGTGATTCCTTTTCATTTCTCACTGTGCATTTTTTTTTCCTATCCTCTATGCTTGAAAAGTCTTTCAACAGCAATATATCTTCCGAGAGAAACCACAGAGGCCCAGATCTGTTGCACTTAAGTTGTCAGAGGGCTGGATTTTCTCACTCTTAGAAATGGCATCAGTGGGGTGAAATAAACCCAGTGATGAGTGAACCTTGAGAGGCTCAAAACTTCAGCTGAGATAAGGAAGAGGGTTGGGCTCCTCTCATCTAACCTTGGCCTTGATATGTCCTCTAACACAGCTGTCCGCTGGCAATGCATGAGAGAGGCGCTTTAGAGGAGCTCCTGATTTCATACGAGGCTCCCCAAAAAAGCATCGCTGCAAAGGCTGCCAGCACGAGGATGGCGATCCCTAATGGGGACAGATTCAAACCCACCGACTGGAGCCCAAGCACATGGGGAAGGGCTGTGCTAGAGCACGGTGGACACCAGCAGCTCCTGCCTGATAGAGCTGCTCCGCTGGGAGCTGCTATTAATCAGGTTGCTTTCAGCCAGTCCCAGTGCTGCTCTAAATTCCTGACTTGCCTGAGAACATGACAAATGGTGTGAACAGAAAAGCCAAAATGTAAACAAAACATCACCGCCCTTCAGCCTCTCCTCTCCCAAAATTGAGTTTGAAACCGTCAAAACATTTTGTTGGAAACATTCAACTGATTTATATGGGTTTTAATTACAGAGAGGGAAAAAAAAAATAGCTTAAATTTTAAAAGAAAAAGCCATTGCGAACTGGAAAGCTATATTTTTTCATTAAAAAAAATGTCAAAACAAAAACATTTTTTTGCTGCAGCAGCACTTTCTGGTGAAAAATGTTGTGATCAAAAATTTCCAAGCAGCTCTCGCTGAGTTTCATACTGACCCTCTGCTTTCCCCGCCAACGCTACCGTCTCTATTCCTCCGGCAATTCTTAGAGGCAACCACTTCCCATAGCTTAATAGACCTCAATCTGGAAAGCGCTACGCAACAATCAGGGGGAGACATGTTAGCCCGCTATATAAAGATCTGCAGTAGGATTTCATTTTACCTAAGCTTGTTCCTTTCCTCTAATGAACCGCCAAGTTGGATAATTGAGAGTGTCAGTGAGCTCATAAATAAGCACACTGATTTAACAAGAAAACTTCTGCTATTTTTAGCCAGAAAGGGGAAAAAAAAAAAAAAAGATCAAGAAATACGGAATTTGCTCAATTCCAACTGCAAGGAGAAAAAGGTATGCTTGAATTATTATTATTATGGTCACTGCTGTGATTTAGGGAAAGTATTTGCTCTAAACAATAACACGCTTGAGAAAGTAAGTATTTTATTCTAAGAAGTAAATGAACTAATTTTAAACAAGTATTACAGCCCTTGTTCAAGAAAGCGCTGGAGCACACAATTACTTAAGTACATCATTAAGGGCTGCCTCGCTGTCTAAATTCAGTTTAGATCAGAGATGAGGATCTCGTTTACAGTGACCCACTTGCAAGAAGCCTTTTTTAGGAAAATGATTCAAAGCTGGATTTTCATGCAGTGTAAGTAGGCACAAAATGTAGAGATCATTTTACGATGCCCAGCAGCTCAGGCTCTGCTCTGGGAAAACCTCACACCATACTCCAGGCTCTGCAGACGTGTCCTGACATTGCTGCGGAGCCCTGGTGAGGGGCAAGAAGCCAAATACAAGAACCCCACTGAAGGATGGAGATGGGATTTTGTACATTTCCCCACAACGCTCGTGAACAGTAAATCCCAATGAAAAACCTCTTACTGTGTTGAAGAGGGAAACTCAGAGCCTGTACTTTCCTCTTGCATTGATATACAACACCATAAACCAAGATATTATCTCAACTCCCACAGAAAAAGCCAAAATGACTTATGCTTCAAAATCCCTGCGACTACATTACATAAAGTAAAGAACTTTAACTCTCTATTAAAGGTCTCAGTCAAATCAAGTTTGGATGGAGACTTTGCAGGAAATTAGGAATATTAACCTGGTTCTCAGAGTTGTAATATTCGGGAGCTGGGAGGGCATAATGATGGCACACAGAGCCTGACAGGTTGTCCATCAGCTTCAGCTCTCCTTCCAGAGATTCCTGGATCAGCAGTGATATGGTATCAAACAAGTGCCTTTCCTAGGAGGGGTGGTGTATAGCATGCAGAAAGAGAGAGCAAGCCAAAAAGAGAGAGGAAAAAAGCGAGGGACAGAGACAGAGAGAAAAAAGGACAGCGTATAAAACCCAACAAACAAAAGGGGGGAAAAAACAGAATAGAAGGAGGGTGGGGAAAGACAGAGATGTTCAGGGAGAATAACAGTAACAGAAACAACGGGACAAGAGAGGTGAGGCAGGAGAGGAGAGAGAACAGTGCAGTAATATCACGGTGAGCAGTGACAGCTTTCTCAGACATTACTAGAGATGGTGCCGACGCCGGCTGTCCCGGGATCGGGGCTGCTCCCGCTCGGGGCCCTCCTTGGGGACAATTCTCGCTCTCAGCAAACACGACCGGTTACTCCTGGGATCTGAGCTGTCTAATGGGGCCAGTATAGCAGCATCTTGATACTGGGTGCTGTGAACTTCTACAGGACACTGCTGCTGTAAGGTTTCTATACCCACTGTCCACATTTTTGAGCAAGACCTCATATTTGACACCTAAATCTGTATCCAGAGGTCACATAAATTAAAATAACCTGACTTGAAGAGAAACTGAGCATCCTGTCCATAAAAGCTGAAGATGCCCAGGATGGACACACGTCAGGTCACTAATTCACGTGCCAGACATGGGTTGAGGTGCCTCAGTTGTCCTGGCCAACTTCAAACCAGCTGGCCACAGCACAGACAACGGGAGGTTATACAGAGCAGGTCTGGCTGTCGCCGGCAGCATGGGAGCGATTCAAGGGTTGCACCTTTCACGTCGGGAATGTCTACTACATACAATGAAACGAGGACCGTCGTAAGAGTCAAACAGCACACAGTGCAAAAATCCTGGGGAACAGGCAAGCAAAAAGCATGCTGACCACATGCCCTTGCAGGGTCATGCCCCGGGAATTGTATTCCTCTGCTATCGTGCTCAAGCATAAGATTTTTCCTGAAGATTTTGGCTGGGAGAATAAATAGTCAGAATAAAATCTCCCAGAGGATTTTGAGGCTTCTGTCTGAGTGAAAGAGCAAGAAACACACTCTGGAGATTATGACTAGAATAAGCCCTTTCCAAAGCCACCTTCAGAGAGGGCAGGTTTAAGAGACTGAAGAGCTGAGGGTATCCTTCCCGGTGATTTGTCTTGTGATTTCTCTCTTTGCCAGTGTGAGGAACTGATGCAGGACAACAGTGCTGAGGACAGTTTGCCAGTACTCTGCTTAACATGTACAACAACAGTTGGGACATGTTGTTTCTTCCTAGAGGACGTAATGAGTCTGGATTTCCCCATATTGCCCTGAACTCCTTTTTCCTGTGCCAAAGAGCAGCTTTGGACTCCATCTCAGACATCAGTGACTCCTAATGGCACCAGAAATTTCCAGTAGCTTAAGAACTGAAACAAAGCTTAAGCAGGGATTTACTCTTTTTCACCCTTGGATCATAAATGAGTTTTTCATGCATTAGAATACTCATTAGTCCGCCCCAGGCAGAAGCCAAGATATGCTGTTGTGAAATCATGATGTAATAAAAGCTGGTGAGGTCTGTGTAGAGTTTAACCCAATTTGCAATCAGCTAAGATTAAAAAAAGGCTGGATCGCTTTTCTTGTATAATTCCAGTTCAGTTCCCTCCCTAAGGACCTGTCTGGGTCTTGACCTCACCTCTCTCATTCCTCAAACTGAGCCTTCATCCAGAAACTGTGCTTTAGAGAGGCTTGTTGCAGCTCATAGCAGCTACCACGTGGCAGCCCTGCTGCGGCACTGGTCCTGCTGGGGGGAGTTTTGCCACCAGTTCTGGTGAGCTCAGCTTTGAGTCCCCTCTGGATTATTCTATTGTTAAAATAATCTTTTCTTACAAGCTTGATTGTGGGGATGGATTTTAAATTAAGGTTACATAAAACAAATTTAATACTTAAGCAAAGATTAGCCAAGTTTTACTCTTTTATGTTGTGGATCATGGTCTGCATTAGAAAAGCAAACACATTATGCTCATGATTTTGCTATCACAAAGGATCTAGCCCATACTCCGGATTAGAGCAAATTTGGAGCTAGCTCTGAACTGGGTGGCTTGGGCACATCTCCAGAACAAATTGCAAAGCTCTCTACCTCTGCACAGATGCGTCAAGGTGGTCTGGTGACCTGCCTAGGGTCTTTTCCCTAGAGCATCAGATCCCACAGCATGCAACAGTCAGTCAGCGGACAGCGGAGGAATACAAGCCCTGGACGTACGGTACACCCGCTCCTTCATCACCAACTCGTGCATGTCTTCCCCCAGCAAATATGCAGGTCAAGCCCTCTTCACCCTCCAACTGAGATTCTCACCATAGGGTAAACTAACGAGAGCTGAGAATCCACCTTGATTTGCATGGGATTGGCACATCCTCGGGGGCTGTCTGGCCTCTCTCCACCGGCACTGCCTGTCCACGCAAAGATGTCCGAGGGGCTGTGTTGGCTGGGGGTGATTGTCTTCATTTCCATCTCCAGTTCTGCTTCGAGCTCTGCCTCCTCCTTCGCCTCCTTGTTGCTCTCCTCCAAGTGCTTCATGAGCACGGCGATCACCACGTTCACCAGGACAAACTGGGCCGTCAGCACAAAGGAGACGAAGTAGATGGGTGAAATGACGGTGTTGTAACAGGTGGACTCCTGGTCACAGTCTCGCAGCGTGTCCTGGAAACAGGGGGGAAATGATGGAGGGATGTGAAGAGGTTCCAGCATGGACCTTGGTCTGCTGTCTCGTCATCTGGCTGCAATGAGTTCTCCTTTCATGAAGAAAACTGAGAATATTGAGCAAATTTCATGTCTACAATGGCAAAATACTTGCCAGTAGAACCTTAACGTTTCTGTGTTAGTCACCACAAGCAGGCTCGGAGGAAATTGTCCTTGGGCGCGCAACAGACATCAACGCCCTGCTGCTCCTAAAGGAAAGGCTGTTTTACCAGGTTAGAGGCCAAGTACACAAGAGTGTGGCAGATGGAGCCAGGGCAAAGCAGGGTGCAGCTACAACCCATCAGCTATCCCACAGCAGCTGGGCTTGCAGACACGCTTTCCTCAATTTCACACCCTGTCATTAAGACTTTGGCCACCTAACACTCACCATGGGCTACAAAAGGACAGAGAAACAATTGCTTCGGGCTAGCTAGCACCCTGTGTATTCATAGACCAGATTTCTTCACAACAGCATGCCTTTAAGGCTGTCCACTAAGAGAGACTCTCTCAGAAACCTGGGTTTTCCCAGAAAAAAACCCACAAAGCAATACCAACAACAATAATAATAGTAACTGGAGACTTTTAAGGAAAAAAATAAAACTAATGCATGTTACTGAGCTGAACTCATGTTTTACTTGAGAGATGAGTCCCTTCATTTTTTCCCCTTCTTTTTAAGTTGCTCTTTTAGGTTAAAAAAAGGGGAATATATGGAGTACGCCAGGAGCCTGCAACCATAGGCACCGCATTGCTGGGAGGAGGGAACAGAATTAGAGACTTTGCCCAGTGCACGAATGAAGAGAGCAGCTCACTGCAGGACGTGAGTGTCCTGGCTGAGCATCGTTACCGGTCTGGAGCAGAGTGGATGACTTCTAATTAAGCAATTATAGGCAATACTCATTTTCCGTGGGTCTCTTACCTTCATTATCCCATTCCAGTTGTCTCCTGTGGATACTCGGAAGAGAGTCAGAAAGGCCATCCCAAAGTTTCTGAAGGTGGCGTGCCGTCCCAGCCCCTCGCAGGGGTGCGTGTCGTCGCACTCTGCGGGACCAAGCACAGCCGTGAGAGCCCTGCTCGCGCGCTGCTCCCACCCCTTCCACTGGCACGGGGCAGGGCAAGACTCACCAAGGTCTCCAAACAGCTCCACTCCAAGAGCTGCAAATATGAAAAACAACAACATGAAGAGAAGACCCAGATTCCCCACCTGGAAAGAGAAAAAGAAATGGGGGAAAAAAAACACAAAAAAAAGAACATTCATTGATTTTTTTGTTCCAGACCTGTTTCTTGCTGTATTCTTTAATCCAAAACTTAAATTGCTTCAGGGGAACAATGACCTCAATGTGAGGACTGTATCTCAGACTGTGCTTCGGAAGGGAAATGTGATTCTCTAATGACAGTAAAGATAAAATGATTAGCATTCCTCTGCAATAGGAAATTAGCTCTGGGCCAGCAGAGATCTGGTTTGATATGGCAGTGGGTTACCTGCGGCAGCGCTTGCATCACGGTGTCCAGCAGGGCTCTCATCCCTACAGCCATCTTCAGCAACTTCAACACTGCGGAAGACACATTCGTAGTATGGTAACGGCAGCGTTAGCATGGAGCCACAAAATCAGTCCCTCTCCCAGGAGCCACACATTACGGGAAGAGAAATGTGAAATCATGTCAAGTGTTCTCCATTAGCTGCTGTAGTCCCTGGCCTTTTTACGTTGCTCCTGGTTGTTTGGATACTACTAAAGTCCCGTGAATAGCAGCATCATCTATCCTGAGACTTGGAGAAAGCGTCATCGTTCTGCCTGGCTTTTCCTTTCCCCACTTTATCTGTGTTGGACCCATCTCCTTCTTCCTCTGGCTATCGTGAGCAGTTACTTTCCCAGCCCTGGGGCTACTTTCCCACATCCAGAGGCTACCCACTTTCATACATGATTCACTGAGGAGCTGATTTACACATCGCTTCCAGAAGGTTGCATTTCCAATTGGAAAACGCATGTATTTTTAATTCTGAAAAGGATCCAACGCACGGGAGAAACACTTTTTTCCCCCCTTAAGACACAGCAGCATTTCATTTCTCCTCCAGTTCCTTCTTTGCTTAGATGAGGGCTGCAATCATAGCAATTAAACCTTAGAGCACAACATTGCCCTTCAGGAGGGCCTGGGTGTACTTTATTTAGGGTCTGAGCACTCACATTTTACGTCTTCATCATTTGGCCCTGAGACCTCCCTGTTCTGAAAAATCAGGCCCTGAAGAAGCTGGCTTCCCAACTCGGGTATGTGTCGTTACAAGTCTGAGGGGACAGATGGATGCAGAGTGACGAGGCATGCTTTGTCACCAAGTGTTGAGATGTAGAGTCCCACGGGAAATTAAATTTATTAGATGCTTGTCTTTTAAAGCCAACATACTCGAGCTTGTGTTCTCTAATCCTGGTTAGAGATGACTTTGATTTGACTGGTATATTTTTTCCAGGTACATCTCTGGGAGTTACAGCCACAGATCATTTCTCCTTTATTTTTAAGCTCTCAGCCTTCAAGTCCTCTTAAGATAGAAACACATGGTCAGTTGGCTCAGCTTTTTGGCTCCTTACAAGTATTTCCCCCCATTGTTCTTTTATTGTTTACAGCCTGTTGATGCCAGAACTATGCACATCACGATGGGGATGTGCCCCAGAACCGTTTCCCAACGCTTAATTCTCTCCTGGAGGGGACCCTGCATCTCAAACACGTGTCAATTCTGCTTTATTCATCTCACCTCGAGCAATCCTGAGAACCCTCATGATTCGGATAATAGTGGGGTTAATCGGTAGCGAAGCGTTCACCTCGATCTCTTCCAAAGTGATGCCCATGATAGACAGCAGCACGATTGCCAGATCTAATTGGTTCCATCTGGAGACAACACAAAATGAAGTTTAACATCTACTAAGAAGCTGGCAAGGGGAGGTAGCTTGTTTCACACGAATTCCAGTCATTTCAATGGTTCTAGCATTCAAATGAATCTGCAGCATTTTTCTGAGGGTATTATACAAAAGCAGTTATGTTATGAAATCATTATAACTAATGCATCTCATTAGAAAACGAGCCAATTCCAAAGATATTCTTGACTGAGGGGAAACAGAAACAAAAGCTGGGCAGTTTTCTACCCAGAGGCTGTAGGCCTCAGGGGAGACGCTGCGGTATCTGTCCCACTTCTAGACACGACACTCGTGGACCTCAGCGTGAGATCTGCCCTAGAAAGAACCAGGCCCCATGTCCAGTCCTTGCAACAAAACTCAACGCTGGGTGAAGGAAAGACCCCAAGGATTTGTGCCAGGTTGGAGAGAAGCGTAATCCCAGCATGGGCACGCGAAACGTGGGGACAGGGGTGGAACCATCCGCCGGCTGCTGAAGGGCTCGTGTCAATTCCTGCTCAGTACCAGTGCTCTTGGTATTAACATTGAAGGAGGCAAAAATGGGTGGAGAAAGAGTCACCAAGGACATAAAATCTGTATTTGTGAGGTAAGAGAGTGAAAATTTAGAAGAAGCAGCAATTTCATCTGCTGCTCAGCATCGGCTTAAAAAGAGGTCCCTTTTCTCTTTAATTTCCACTCAGGACCAGATTCTCTCTCTTAGCATAAATTTTGTCACTTCACCAGGTCCTCTTGATTATATGGACATGCAGGTGGTGTGAGAAGAGAACCAGCTGCTCGGTGTGAGACTTGCTCCTATTTTGTCCACTCCCAAAGGCCAAAGTGGTGCAATCACACTCCTTGGCATGCACGATCCTTTCTCCAACTCACATCCCAAGCGTCCACCTACCCTGGTTTCAATCAGTCACACCAAAAAGCGTTCACACGTATCAGACTGACATCACCAGGAAGGGCATTAGGGTCCAGGACCCTGAATTTGGGCAGCTGTCTCCAGAAACCTGCCCCTGCCCCCGCGGTCACGATGGAGCTTTTGTTACCTGTCTTGGAAGAAGCGACGAAACCCAAAGGCGATAAGCTTGAAAACAGACTCCAGGACAAAGATAACGGTGAAGATGTAATTGCAAATCTTCAGGGCTTCATCAAGGACCTGGGATGTGGACACGGGACCAAGGTGAGACGCTAGCTCTGCTGAGGAGCTTTGCTGCCTGCAAACCTGCCCTCTGGTCACCAGTTACTCATTTCCGAACTACAGTCAAAAGGCCCCAACCGTGGGGTCTCTGTGATGACAAACGTCCCAGGGAGAAGTCCTGGGAGTGCACAGGCTGCATTTCTGCCTGGCCCCAACCCAGCGGATATAGTTCACAGGAGGAGCTGACACAAACCCAGGGCACAGCTCGAACCCCACGGCAGTAACACAGCCCCAGCTGGGATCGCTTGGGTGAGCGGTAAGAGCTGCTGCATTTGCGGGTGTCAGCAGGGCAAAAACCCCTCGTGCTCTCAGCAGAAGGATGAATTTCATCCCACTTGCTCATTTGTGCAGTGCTGCAAGAGCCGTGGGCTGGCCGGGACTGTGCAAGCGCTGGCCAAATGGCTTCTTTGTGACAGCCTGTTATTTACTGCTCACCTTGAGCTTTTGCCAAGGAGCAGGAGAGAGGGATGGCATGCCAGCAGGAGCGAGTGCCTCGGGTTTTCCTCTGCCCACCCTTCCCGCTGCAGGTGTCACAGCCTGGCCATTAACTACAGGTGCCTCCTGGCTGGGACAACTCCTGCACAGTCAGGCATTAATCCACATCAGAGATTATTTCATCCCAAAAGTCCTGCTCATGAAGGAGCACAGTGGTAGCAGCATCCTGCATGGCCTCTTAAGTAACGTCCATCAAATGGGATGGTAATAACTGCATCCAGAGCACTGTTAGGGAACATGGGAGATGGCAACAGAGTGCTCTCAGACCAAAAATAAGACTTGCTGATCCCCGAGCGGGAGAAATCATAGTAGAGGGAATTTAAGCCATGCACTCTGCCTTCATGGTACAGTTTAGCTTCAAGCATCCATGGATGAAAACCACCTCACCTGCCCAAGAAGTACAAGCCCAGGCACCAAAGGAAGCCGTGGCTCTGCACGAGCCTCCCTGTCGTACTGCAGGGGACCTGGGCTCTGCCAGCAAACGAGCGTATTTATTTGGCAAAAGCAGATTTTGCCCAGTAGCTCTTTGCTCAAACCACCTCTACGCACACCGCAACCCCTTCTCTCTACGGGCAGCCACAGCATCTCTGGCTGGGATCTCATCCACAGGGCATCCCAGGGTATCCCACCACCAACCCCTTTCAGCACCAACACGCCAAGCAAGCGTTAGATCGGATATGAAGCTCTCTGGTACATTTAGCCTTTTAAATATCTGCAGGATCCCAGCCATCAGTCACCCAGACCAGAGCGATTTTGGGGCCCTGATTCAGCAGGACTCTCAAGCACGTGCATGGCTCTAACGGTGCTGTCATCTCAGCACAGCCCAAGCTTGGAGTTATTACCCAGATGCTGCATACCAGAGGCTTAGAGAAAAAATGTTATTTTCCTAAAGAAAATTAAAAACAAAAGCCTGCCCAACTTTTTTATAATACAAGAGAAAATGTAGCTGCAAAACGACTGGGGTAAGACACACGCCCTAGAGCGATTCCAATACAGGCTCCTTAGCCAACAGCCTTTTTCATCACCAAATGACTGAATCACGCAATGAGCCTTCCAGGGTATTTAAAGGTGACCTGAACAGAAAAAATAAATTGGGCTTGTTCCCTTTCACTTTTTGGCTTCTTTATGATAGGCTGGAGGATATTTTTCCCCTTGCTTGCATGTCTTAGCTGTTTGGGTTTTTTTACATTAAGTATTCAAGCCCTGTCTAGTCTTAAAGAATATTTCCTCCTATTGTGTGTTATATTTATTCATTCTGAAAGTGGCTAATAAAAATGAGTACAAGTTATATGGCAAAGGCAGCTATTTCCATTTCATTCTTACGCACAAGAGACTTGACATCCCAGGACAGGTTGTTTTTATTTTCAGAATATGACAAAGACCCAGGAACTTAGCGCACTAATATATTAAAATGTATTTTAAGGACCAGCACAGAATCCAGTGCCTGTGAAAATTGGACCCTATGGGACATTGGGGATTTAGGAGAAACTTTGCAAAAAGAAATATTTCACCAATACTTCCATTCTTTTTCCTTTTTCTCCTTTTTTTTGGTGGAAATCCTAAGTCAAATGGAAGATTTCAATGATGATCTCATGTAGCAAACCAAACAAACCTGCTCCCATCCTTGTTTTCGAAGCAGTCCATTTGTACTTAACTAGAACGGAGAGGTGCAACGGGATCCAGGTACCAAAAGCCATGGTTTGAGCTGGAAGCCAGATGAAGGATGGGTACGCTCCACGGGGCAAAGGGCCAGGTCGGACATGGTGAATGGGGGCCCCGAGGTCTAACAGCAAAACCGGCCTTAACTCTGCCCATCAGCACACCCCACCACGGCTGAGCATGTCCTCCCCTGCTTTTCCCCCTCTCTGTCCCAGTACCTTTGGCTGCTGGTAGTGCTCCATGGCCATGGTGATCACGTTGAGGCCGATCACTCCGGTGATGAACAAATCCAGGTAGTGGCTGGTGCACATCTGGTGGATCAGGAGACGGAAGCGGGAGTAATCCGAATAGTAGGGCTTACACTGTGCTTCTGCAGCAGGGAGGAGGAGAGCGGAGAGGCACATCAAGTCATTTCTCTGCGTCTTTCTGAAGCCAATGCACCCTCACTTTCCAACTCCAAAGATGATAAATTCTAGACCGATTACAGCAACATGCTGTCTTTTTTTTTTTTTTCTTTTTTCTTGCTGGCATGTTACCATTTTTAATACACAGCAGGGCTCCCATCATCTTACATCCATTAAACATCTTCAGTGGGACATGCGCTATACTCAGCCTTATGGCATCAGGGATGAGGTGAGCTGGGACTATTGTGCTGCTAAAGAAAGTTTTCCCTGTAGGAAAATTTAAATTAAATTTAAATTAAAACAACAATTTTTGTTTCTGCTGATCTTAAAAGATCTTAAAGGTCCCCAAAGTACCCAAAAGCCCAATTAATGGTCAGATGTGGGGGACAGATTTTGCTAACAATGGCTTAAAAATACAGGCCGTTGAGCTAGCGGTGGTCTTTGAAAGAGAAGTAATTCAGTCACATTATGTTCTTTGCAGTAAACCGTAGAGAGAACAAAATTCAGCACTTTGGCTGTCAGAGCCCTGAAAAATGGTCCATAAAAATACCAAGGAAAACTGATCAGTCAGCCTTAGCGATTAGAAAATAATGATCCTCCATTTAGACAAGATTATCAAAGTACAGATTTCACTGTTCAACTCACTCTCGTGTTCGGCTGCCTCAGGGATGACACATGCTCTTTAGACCCTGAATGTTCCTAGAGATAAACTCATTTACTCACCTAATCTCTAATGAGGAAATGCCAAGGCTGAGTATATAATTCAGTACAATTTTCAAGGAGGCATTATAATGCAGATTGAAGTGGAAAGGACTGTCTTGAATATGTCAGAGCATAATATTACTCTCATAATTAGATGATCAACTGGTTATGAAAATTATTGAGCTGTAAGAATTACATGGCTTGATATTTAGTGCTGCTGAGCAAATGTACGGTTTGATACATTATTCTGAGCAAAAAGTTGGGCAGAACGAAGGCACAAAGCACAGGTTTGGGTCGCCCTCGGGGAAAACTAATTTTAGAAGATTAAATTTTGCCTGGAAGTAGAATTCACTTTGTCAATAGCCAACGACATTGCAATCAAACCCATAGATTTAATGGTTTCATGCGCTCCCTGCTTCATAACAGGATCCCGAAAAATCAGAGAAGTTTTGCTTTTTTCCATAGAGACAGACCTTTCCCTTACAGCCCAGGGAGACAAATCACTCAGCAGTTTTATTCTGTAGGGGTTTGGAATACCCAACAGTCTGCTTCAGTGTCATCGAATGAAAGGCAGCAGTAATATTCTCTTTCTGATCTGCAGTGTGCTTTAGGTGATCTGTACCTGAGTGCTAAAGCATGATATCGATGAAAAGGTCTATAAAATGAATTTTCATGCTCAATCTATTGAGTGCTTACAAAAAAGCAGACCGGTAGCTGCTGACTCACTCGTAAGACTTTGTCAGATATCTCAGAATCTGCATAAATCTCCATAAAGTCAAGATATCTCGATCACATTATGCTAAATTATGAGTAGCAAATTAACTAAAATGTTTGAATACAATTAGGTTAGGAATATGACCTATTTTTATGAACCAACTTATCATCTCAGAAAGAAACACCATTGTAATTGGATCACTTACTTCTACATTTATGTATAATTCACATTCAAAAAGAAAAATGTCAATGTTTCTGCCTTTTCTTGCAGTGGATTTACTTATGAATAATTACAGTGGAATTCAAATTTTTCTTAGCTTTGATTGACAGGTAATTCCAAATCCTACAGAACAGCACTGACGCTGTTAGAACAGAGAGAGGATTTAGAGAGAGGTTGTAAAATGTCTCCCGTGCAGGGCTCCTGCACCTGGATTAGCCAGTGCATGGCCTTATAAGCAGGGTTGCTATTTCGTGTATCTGTTCGTACATCTGCCAAGGCTCTCCCCCTTCGCATCCCCCCTCTCCCAAACGCCAAAGCTCCTTTTCACCTTTCCCAGCCATGCCCCCAGGTTTCCACAGCCAAACGTCTCTGGGTGCTGCTGTTGCAGATGCGCTTGCAGCCTTCGAAAATTACCGTTAGTAAATGTTTCATCCTTCCCCATTAACTTGGTTAAGAGTGGATTTGTCAACCCTGTTCATGAATCATGCCACCACTCGCCTCACCGGTCGCCGCATGCCGGCCATGCATGTTAGTGCAACGCAGATATTACCGTGAGATGAACCACACACGAGCTGGCATGCTGTCCGAGGACTATAGGTAAATAGCTACTGTGTGTAGGTGGGCAGGGAACTTTCCGAACAGATAAACCATTTTCTTCCTATGGTATAAATACTCTTTATTTAACCCGACCTGCGCAGTTCTGCAGCGAAGTTGGGTGTTGCTCACGTGTAATCGTCCAAGCGCGAAGCCCGTGCCCCCCAGCACACAGTATCGTTTCTCATTATCTCAGTAAAGATCTAAACAATACCAACATCTTGGGAAATACAGACATCTGTTAAACTCCAGGTGGTGAACTGCACAACTAACACAACACCACACTACTGTACTGTTACAATACACTGTGTCAAGAACAACAAGAGCTCTGGGTTAGTCTCGGTTATTACTGGAAAGGTTAACTTGGCTTCCCGGCACACATGGCGTTAAAGAAAAGAGGAGGAGAGCAAATGAACAAAAGAATTGACAGAATGAGAATGTGAGAAGATGGGGAAATACAGCAAAAGCCCACTACGAGACATCAGGCTGGTAAACAGGGTGTAAATCAAGCTGCTTCACCGTGGCTGGAGGCCAGGAGTGGGGGAGAGGGGGAAGTGGCTCAAATTCAGATATCGTTACACTGGAGAAAATCAGCTCAGGCAGTGGAGCCTGAGCAATCTCCTCCTAACCCGGGTAGGAAGGACATTTTGCAGCTGTTTGAGAGCTGGTTTGGGAGAGTCCCACCTGCCCGTTCATCCTGGGCAATGGTGGTCTAAGGGGACCGCACCGGCAAGTGGAGCGGGTGCCTGGCGTGGGGGGCACCCAGTTTTAATTTATCATTTTTATGAGCTCTCAACTCATGTTGTTTCCCCAGCAGACATTCTGTACGCCTCTTGGCATCATCCCACGGGATTATAATTGATGCCCTTGACAAGGGAGGCAGAGCATGGCAGCCCCAGCCTGCGTCCTGAGGTAGCCAAACTCGTCGCCGTCCTCTCCTGCCCATTTGGAAAGGCAGCGACCATTGCTGTTGCAGGATAAACGTTTCCCATTCCTAAGCCTGCTCCAACTTCTCCCTTTGGCTTCGGCGATCACAGCCCGGGTTTTGGGCATTAAGCCCCACACTGGTGTTCATCTGACAGCTCTAGGACGTGACCTGCGAAATGGCACCGGTGACCAGCAAAGCAGCGCTGGAAGCACCCCTGGTTTTGCCGGGCAGTGCCACTGCCAGCCCCAGAGGGTCCCAGGGTTTGGCTGGTCTCTGCCGGTGCCACGGGAGATGGGGCTGGGGCCACTCTCTTCCCATTAACTGCATTTTCTCAGGGGTAATTGGGCTGGGCATGCGGCTCTGCAATATCCCTGAATAGCAGCTGCCTCCGAATATAGCCCTGTCAAGAGAGAAATTGCCACTTTCCCCGAGGTGGCTTTTGAGCCAGAGGTGCGTGGGCACGGGAAATTGGAATTCACGAGAGTGGGACAATTCCATTACCATCTCCTCCAGCTTCTTCCTTCTCCTATAATAAGGGAATTAACTACTTTGCAGGTCTGAGTACATCCGGAGGACAGCGGCAAACCAGTGAGCAATGAGCCTGTGACGCAGCTGGATTTACAAACTGTATTAAGAATATTATTAGGTTAAAAAGTAGTTTGCACTGAAGGAACTTTTTTTATTTAAACACGACATTTTACTTGGCTTTTATTGTACTGAATGGATTTATTTAAAAAAAAAAAAAAAGCAAAATGGAAAATGATAAGTTATTTCCACTGAGAAGATTCCAGTTGTGATAGAATGTAGACTCGGAAAAAAAAAAAAGGAAAAAAATAAAATTATAATATCTCACTTAGCACCAGGCAGCAGCACACACACACAATACTCCACCTTATCTTCACAGAAAGAAGAAAGAAGCCCTCTGTAAGTGCAGAGATGTGTGGAAGCTTTGGGGTCACAACTCCAGATTTCTCATTGAACCACAGGAGGTTCGCCTACAGCACCCGGGACCGATTCCCTAATATCCCCAACAGTCAGGTTCAGAAATAAAACCTTTCTATTCCCTCGTGCCGGTGCCTGAAGAGCAGCGTGGCACGTTCACTACCACTGGATCCAAAGAAAAGACAACAAAAGGAAACACAAAGCACAGACCTGACAATTGCACACGTTTTAAAGGCAAACTCTAAGTCTTTCTGAGCCTGAGCGGGATAACGGAGGGGTTTGGAATGAGTTCAGTGCCTTAAAAATAAAATAAAACAAGACAGCCTTGATGTAGCTCTGTAGGACCAGGAGAGGAGTCACAACCAAATAAAAAGAAGAAAAAATAAACAGACCCCCAAACCCAGTGACAGCACCCCCCCTCGGGCTGCCCCTGTTTCGCAGGAGAGGACAGGAGGCCGACCAAGAAGAGCAAGAATGAAGGCAAAGAAATAAAGATACCAGGAATGGCAACGGGAAGGAGATTCAGGATTTATTAAAGCATGTTGTGATAACTTCCAACAAGGCCTTAGAAATATAAGGTAGGAACCTCGCTCTCCCTGAGTTATCCTCTGCAGTGAAAGCCGATAGCCCTCACCTTGCAATTTTTATTTAATCAAAAATCCCTGCAATATGCGAGAGGTGGATGGAGCCCTGCTCCCATCTCAACCAGTGGGAACTTGTTCACAGGTGAGAGTTTTAATGGCACAGTTTTCCTAGCATATTATTTTTGTCAAAAATTACAGCTATATTTGTTTCTATGTTGGCACCTCTTTAATTATTCAGGCTAATATTCTTAAGTTATGAATTAAACAAAATGCTTGCCAGATCAAAGCTTCTCCTAAAAATAAAAAGAGCAAGGGACAGATTTGCAGCCCTGAGCACTGTCCTGGCGAGGGGGGACAGGAAAGGGAGACGTGAGCGAGCCCTGGTCGGGGTGGCCAGGTCAGACCCCAGCAGTGCTCAGCCCAGCTGGTCCATCCCCACCAGGACCTGGAAAGGCTTTGAGGTGGCATCTTTATTTCTTTTCATTCACAAGATGCCTCATGTATTGAGCAGCTCTCAATCAATACAAAGAATTTACAAGCTGGGCAGCACAACGGCTGAACCCCACGTCCACGCTGAGGGTTGGCGTGGGGTTGATCTCTCCGTTAAAGCACTGAGGCTCTGCACTGTGCTGAATTCTACCCTGCTGAAAAAATACTGTGCTTCCCTGCAGCACAGCGTGCGTGGAGCAATGAGCAAGGGCTGGAGAAATAATGAAATAACCTCCCTAAGCGAGACTGCCTGCTTTCCAGAGACACTCCTGCAAATTATTCAGAGACTCCCGAGTTGGTGGTTGGAAAGCTAGAGTAAAGAATAAAGGACCCAGTTCATAGTCCAGTCATTATTCTCTAAGAAAAAACAAAAACAAAAAAAAAAAAAGGAGAAAAATAAAAAGCCATGAAAAGTCTGACAGTGTCTTAATGAAAACCAGAAAAAAAAAATACTGAAGAACATAACATGATCAAGGGGTAAATTAAGGGTTTGCAAGTGTCAGTCCTGAGCCAGGTCTGCAGACCTGCAGTTCAGAATGATATGCGTGTGCCATGAAGTAAGCAAACGAGCTTTGCACCACACACGGGGTTTAGTGGGATGCCTCACAGCAGCGGTGGCCAGCCGTTAGTGACACAGCACTGCCATTCAAGTGGGACGAGACGTGCCGACTTCCCAGTACCTTGCACTGCACTGGCTGAGCTCTCCATTAATACATCATCCAGCATTAGATCTAAAAGAACGAAACGGCATTAATCACCCGGCAGGACACATGGCAAGACTTCCCTTCCCCTTCAGAGGTCCCTACAGCTCTCAGGCTCTCCATTGCCTCTACTGGGAATGTTTCCTTGCAGGATCTTCTCCTTGTGTCTCATGGAGGGTGGGGTCAGGTACGCGGGCTCATCGTGAAAAAGGAAGGGCTCTTGTGCTTCTCCCACGTGCACAGGTGGAAGCCCAAGAGATCCCCGAGAACCCCCTCGCTTGATGGTGATGAAGGAGAAGACACTTCTGAAGGACGGACTTTGTACATATCCTGCTGGGCCAGCGCACCGTACAGCGACCACTCCTGCATCTACCTACATCTCACCGAGCTGGGATCTCACATGCTTTTCTGGTTTTCAGATGTCCGATTGGCTAAATGCGTTTTAAGAGTCTACGATCAAAAATTGACTGTGCAACCAGTCAGATGTCTACATCTGTCTATGTCTGACATCCCTAGTTTGATTTGGGCATCTGGGGACACTCGGGAAGCCCAGCTGAAAGGAACCCCCATGCGGTTGCTGGCACAATCAATGCCCTAGTCTTGGTATCATCTGCAAGTTCCCACCATGCAGAATGAAGCTGAGCAGTGACATCTGTTGCCTCCGAGGGCAAAGCTGGACATGGTCAATTAAAACCAACGTTTCACTGAACGCGAATTGGGAAAACTGTTCTGAAGCGACTTGGAGGGCTTCATACTTTGCTCTTGAAAGGCTTTTATGGCGATTGATTACTCAGCAATATTTGATCCTCTGTAAAATAGCTGTTTATTGCCTCTTTAATTAGGCATTTCATAGGACTGAATGAATAACATCTCCAAGAATGGTTTGTGATTCCTTCCCACTGGGAAATTGCCCAGACTTACATCTTTTCTTCATCTAGTTCCTCTAGCATTATAAATAAGGGCATTAATAACAACTAAAGATCTATTTTTCTTCTACAGAAATGTCTGCTTTCCAAAACTGCAACTTTAAATAGGGATCTTTCCATCCAGCCTTTAAAAACATTTTCTAACTCATGGGCCTGAAACTGTGTTTGGGAACTTGGACTGACCGAAGAGCTTTCTAGGCATTTCCTGGATGTGAAAAACAACACAAAAAATTCTTTCCATCTGTATCCCACTTAACTGAGAACAGTCTAACGTGTCCTCCACCGCTCTTGAGGGAAGCCTCCATCTTTCCACTGACCATTGAGGAAGCCAGGCTCTCGGCATAAACCAAAGTTTGATGTCCAGAGGCTGGTGTGATACATCCTATTGGTTACAAAACCTGTGAAGCTCATGGGACTTAAAGACGTGACCAAAGGAAAGTGCTGGGTAAGTGCTGAACTGAGAGAGGCTGAGACGCCGCTGTGGTACATGGGTGCACGATTAAGCCTGTCACAGCTATTAAACACCTATTAAAACTATTAAACACCTATTAAACACTATTAAAAAAATAAAACAGACTTAATATTACCAGCTTTTGGAACAAGCGCCTGATCAGACAGCCTCTTAAACAGTACTGAAGTCTGTCAAAGATAGAGAAGAGATGTGAAAGGGGACACGGTGAGAGCAGCAGGCGGACTGACCAGGGAGGGAAAGCGTGAGGCCATGGACACGAAGGGCAACGGAGAACGTTCAGTCAGAAGAGAGAGCATGCGAGAAGAAGAGTACCTCTGACCTGTGGCCTCTGGCTGACTTATTTCTTGCTTATTCAACCCAATTAAAAGAAAAAAAGACTAAAGACCAATGTCAGGTTGGAGACTTTTGGCAGCGTGGAGGTCTAGCCTCCTCTCACCTGTAAAGCCTTCTCTAGGCAGGGCTGCAGGCTTGCACATCCAGTTTGGAGTTTGGTTCAATTTGCATCAGTGCTGTTTTGTCTAGTTAGTTACTCTCCACAACTGCCTTTTTTTTCTAATCTGTATTTCTCAAGCAAATGCATTGATATGTTTCTCTAAGGAGTTTTTAAGCATTACTAGAACGAGATGGCTCCATTATTTTATTACACTCTTGAATAGCAGTGGTGCTACCGTGCCAATAAATAAACCTGCTTGATAAATGGGACAGGTAACATCGCTGTGGCGTTACAAGGCTGTAATAAACCAAATAGTGAATCCGGTTATCAGCAACAGTGCTCATGACTCAGAAGATTTATGGTGCCATCCTGCACTGCTGATCTTTGCAGTTGTCACTATTTGTGTAACACTGAGCTCTGCTATCCAAGAAGCTCCAGGTCTGATTATCGTTATATTTTCATTTAAATAACCTCCAATGAAAAAGTCATTGCAAATCATGCAGCCATTAAAAAGGCTTCCATGGCTCCTTGCTCAGCCTAAAACGACACTATTTCCTTCATGCAAATTTTATAGCTGGACATGCTTTTGGGAAAAGAATGATCACCAGATGCGAGGCAGGGAGGGGAGGGAGGAGGGGATTGTGTGGAAGGTCAAGCAGGACTCAGAAAGATGTGGAAAGACTACCGACCAGCCATCTGTTTCTCCTTACTCCTTCTCTTTTTCTCCAGCCGGCGAAGCCTCTTCTCCTCCCGCCTCTTGGCTTCTTCCTCCTCCTGGTGCTGCCGACACTTGTGGAAATTCTCCACCACCACACCCACGAACATGTTGAGGACGAAGAAGGCCACGATCAGCAGGAAGGAGATGAAGTAGAGGAGCATCCATGGGTTGTAGTTCATGACTGGCTGCAAAGTGGAGGAAGGTAAATGTCAACTGGACCTCAAAAATAAATGGGAGCAAATTGATACAGCTGTCCCATCCACAAAACCCATGGGTCCCCCTTTGAGGCAGCTCAGCATGCCCTGCTCTTCCTGAAAATTAGAGCCCTCCGAGACATTTTAACTGAATGCTCCCAAAACACAAAGCATGTTGAGGACAGAAGAGCCACCTCTGTTCTGCCAACAGCAGGACAGTAGCATCCTTTGCAGCTATTGTAAGTCCCTCACTGAAAACCTGTACCTACACAAACCACTTCTTTTCTCCTGAAATGTCCAAGTTGCTTAAAAATTCAAACCATTCTTCGATAGATGCAGTTCTCCTAACGCTAGTTACACCAGTCGTGTTGCACAATCTGTAGGGAAAGGCTAGGTCGAAGACTAGGACTTTGCACTTGACTCCTTGTCACGCCCCAGGACTTGGGTTAAATGGCTGCCTTGATCCCGACCCCATAACCCCATTTGACTGTGGAAGCCAACAGTATTTTGCAAAACAAGAGTCAAAGCGTGCGACCTTTGACAACTCATTTCTTACAGCTCTGCTAGAGCACATACCTGCTGGTCAACTCCCACAGCATCTAAGCCATCGTACATGATATCCACCCACCCGTCCTTGGAGGCCAGAACAAACAGAGACATCAGGGCCTAGAAACACACAGGAAAAAAGTTAGACTGACTTGCACTAAAGCTCTTTTACCTGTAAGATTTTACTCCTCTTTGCCCTTTCCTGTCTGGGGATTATCATTACCTGTCTGATAATAGGACACTTTGATGCCCAAGGTTTCTCCTGGCAGCAAAAACCTATCAATGTCAGTGCCTGGTTCAGCAATGAGCGCTTATTTGGAAACCACAAAGCCACAGACAAAAGCAGCTTCATTTCCACCCTCCAGGTCTCTACTGCTCCCGACTAATTAGTCCTTACCATGCTGCTAAAATAAGGCTGTGTTGCAGAGACGGTTGAAAGTGTCCGGCTCTATTAGACAAGCCCTTCTGCAAGATATATTTGGTTTGTTATGTAGCAGTGAAGCAATTAAGTACTCCACGAAGCCACATGTGCTTGTTCTGTTCCAAAAAGAAGTGTATGCCTGCTTGGAAACACTACCTTTGGGATTTACAGAGACACAACGCTGTGTATGTGAACTGAATATTTACTGCGACTGGTAGTGCCCTGTAAGAAAATCCCATGGGATAACAACGCACAGGTTTTAAGTCAAGGAAGTAAAGGAGCAAAGAAGCAGATTACCATTCTATTAATACCTGGCCGAGATTATCAAAATTATACTTGTGCCGGACCCATTTGTAGCTTGCTTCTGTACAATCCGATTTATTTGTGATGTTTCTGGTGTCCTCCCCCTGGCAGACAAAAAACTTGCCTTTGAAAAGCTGCAAAACACGCAGAGAAGAGAGGAAAGGTAAGGGTTCAGTCCACAGGATCTCTCTGCCGATGATGGGCATTTCTCCTGAGGCATTCTGCACAGCCCACGCTGACCAGAGAAGTTAAGGGAAATGGCCTCATTTGTTCTGGTTATTAAGCGCGAGCAGCCTGTACAATATGCACTTAATGAGCAAATGCATGATTTCACATCATTTAGGACACCCACCTCGTGCATTAGGTTGTCTGGTTCAGTGATCTGAGACTGGCCTAAAGGCCTTTCCTTCTGGGTCGCCAGCTCAAGTGTAGCCCTGGCTAATAGCCCAGACCAGCTAATGGCTTCTTGCCACACGTGGAACGACTCTGATGACTCCAGCCCAGTTAACGATGCTGGTTTCAAGAGTCATCGACAAATTAAACGTAACGGTGGCCCCCTGTCAGCAGAGAAAAGGCGGCACTGAAGGGGCGCAGCGATGGACTAAGCTCTGCTCTTACAGGTCACAAGGCGACACGCCGGAGAGGAGCCGAGCTCTGCGAGTGGCGTTGGGCTCTCACTGAATCAAGAGCGCTGTCAGTCCAGCTCCGGTCTCCGATCCTGAACGCTGTTCTCCAGCCGTCATTAGGCTCTGCAGGCCGTGCAGGGGTCTCTGAAATTATTCCTTGTGCAGATCTTAAGGATTCAAGCCTGACTGGTGCTGGGTGCCTGATCCTGAGCTTATTTCCTTTGGTGTAAACAGGAGAGATGCAGCTCCTGGGGAGCCAGCTCCTGATTTACACCTGCACGAGGAACGTGAGCCTCCACGCGTTTAATTCTAGACCTGGTGCTTCCCGCCCACAGAACAGAGTGGCAGGGGATGATTACTGCTTCAGACAGGGTGATTGATGCTAGCAGGATGGATGGTATCAAAGCCTGAGAGACATCCAACAAATCTGGGTTTATTTGCTGACAGAAGCTATTGACGTTACTGTTTTGGGGGGAAATGGCAGCCTGCTCTCCAAGCTCCTTAAAACATCACCTGGGTATACACAGAAAAGATGCTGACGGGTTTTGATCTGTTGTTCTAGACAAATATCAGTTGAAATAATAGCGAATAAGATAAACCCACACATTGCTCCATGGGTTTCCTTCAGAAATCATCAGCAGAAGGATGTTCTCTAGGCATGCAAAATTAATCACCGCTCAACGCAGTCATAAAACTTCTGGATGCAAGAAGAGAAGTATTCCCTGATCTTTCCATGGAGAAACACTATCCGTGGGTAAGGCAGACTGGGGAGATACAGCCTTCACAGAGAAAAGTTTTAATTAAGCAGGAAGGTAAACAACTGGTTTTAATATATCGTCTACAAATATAACTTCTCCAGGAGCTGGACTGTAACGCCACTCAGATGGGAGCAGTAACGCAGCTACTAACGGGGTTTGGAAATACAAAGCCCCATTTGCAAAAATGCTGATCCCTGCCAGTGCTTCAGATGTTAGCGCTTCTAAAAGTGAAAGACCCAGTGATTCCTACTGTACTTGTTCTATCAATCTGTGTCTTGTGTCTTAGTAAGGACTGTTCACATGTGGATGAGCTCTGCAACAAAACCAGTCTCGCCGAGAGGAGACACTGTTAGAAACCTGGACGTCTGGATTTTAATAGCATTAAAACCCTCCAGTCTGATCCCCGGTTTATATTTACATGGGAAAACCAACTGTAACTTCGAGAGATCATCTTTTTATAGAAAATACCTATGGCCCTCATCTTACACCCAATTAGCCAAAATATTAACTGAGAATTTTGCATCCTGAACACAGGATCAGTCTCGCTTGTATCTACCGCTTACGCACATCAACAGCCATGACGATCTACCATAAGACTGCAAGTCAGTAGGGAAAGCAGTCGCAAGTAGCAGGGAGGAAATTCAAAGAGCGTACTGCAAGTTTTGTTGTTTGGCATAAATTTTCCCGTGTCTGAGTTTTATATTGTTTTACGGGACATGCTTAGTTTTATGAATCTGTTTAGTATAATGGATGGATGTTGTTGTACTGTAATGCTAAGCTAATCTATCTGCTGAGATGGTTATGGATGGCATGATTTTCTTCTCTGTTTATTTTCAATGCTGTATTTATTATTTAAACAGTATATTAGTACAAAATATTATATAAGACACCTTTCTAAAACAAAGCCAAACAGAGCTGCTTTCCAAAGCTGGCTGTGACAGATCAGATAAACTTCAGAAAGAAATAAGTGTTATGTCAGAATATTTATATAAAACAATCGCTTCTTCTCAGGTAATGAGAAACCAATCGCAGCGGAAACTCTGCCACTTTTCCCCGGGTTCCTGCACTTCTGGGACCGAGGATGTTGCCAGCAGAGCTGGCAGGAATCAGACTCAGAAATCTCTTATTTCTGCAAGCTTTCATTTACACAAACCGTAAGAATCTGAATGAAACTCCAGGTCAAGGTCTCTCTGGAGTTTACAAAACAACAATTTCAGCTTTGAGAGTTTCTGTTTCCCCATTGGTTTATACCTAGCAGAAAGGCGGAGGGGAAATGTCCCCAAGTTATCTCCCAGGCGCAACAGGAATGGGATTTAACAGTTTCCCTGAGCAGAGTTTTTCTGGTGGCACACATCATGCCTCAGGCCTGACCCTTCTGTGGTGTGGTCGGGGGAAGAAAGTGGAGAAACAGATTAAGTCATGTCCCACTGCAGGCAGAGCGGAAGTCCTTGTGGTGGGGAAGGATGAAGAGGGGGTCATCACGTTGGATTTGCATCACTGCATGCAACAGGGAAGCTTCAAGAAAGTTCAACACATCAAGTGACACATAGCCAAGACTGGGCAGTCAGAAATAAACGTGTCTTGAGAGCACTAGAAAGGCCACGCTGTGCTGCTGGGGCAGAGACCGAGCGCCGCATACACCCTAGGGTCCGAGTCATGTCAGGCTGTTAACTATGGCAAAGTTATGGACTCAAAACCAACACACATTTCCAGAGCTGGGCAGAAAACCTCGATGGAACCAGAGAGAGGCAAAACCAACCCCGTTAACTGACTCTAACCATTGCTCCTTCAGCTATGGCTAGGGATGCAGGTAGCTGGGCCACCGTTGGTAGGTTGTAATTGCAAATGAGTTTTTAATGGCTGACCAATAATGGGAAATCTGCTTCCTCCTCGCTAGGAGCAAGGAGTGTTCCTCAAGAAGGCCAAACAGCCCACTGGTTCAGTTTCAGGAAGGCTTATAGCATGCCTCTTGGTACAGACACCCAGATGTGGGGCCATCTGGGGCTCGTTATGCTTTTGGGTTAGGTGCTGAGGCTTACAGGGGACTCACCTGAACTCCCAGGATCCCAAAGATTATGAAAAAGGCACAGCAGATGACCACGATGTTCCCAATGGGCTTCAGGGATGACATGAGAGTCTCCACCACCAGCTTCAGTCCTTGGGCTCGACTGATGACTCTGCAGGGGCAAGTAAGCACAAAAGCTATGTTAGTTCTGTTCTTGCCCAGTTCTGCCTCCTATCAAGATAGAAGATGTGAAGAAAACAGCATTATGGAATTTTTTTAGAATGGCAGCAAATAACTCAAAAGTCATGATGGAAGAAGCAGTTCTGGAAGATTGACCTGTGAGATTATGGAGGTGTTTGAGGGAAAGGGGTCTCTGCCTACACAGACAGCTTTGCATAAGAGAGGAGGAAGAGACCACGTATGAGGAGCCAGGCCAGAAAAGTCACTGGGAAAGGACCTAGGAAAGGAACATATATAGGATAGCCCCGTATTTTTCAAACTTGGAATGATGGTTTTAATCTAACCCACTACCTATTCTTGATCCATTTGCTGATCAGCATCTTCTAGCTACCATTCACTAGAGTATATTCAAGCCTTGGCATTTTCCTTTTCCTATCATTTGGTCCAAAGAGCTCTCTAGGTTTCCAGCCTTGATCACACCTTCCCTGGGATCCAGCCTCTTGGTTTGAGCCATCCACAAACACACGCCTTTATGCCTGTAGCCTGTCCAGGACTGCAAACAGATGGCCTCCCAGTGTCCGTTCCTGTGTCATTTTAGGCAAAGCTCTTGATTTCCCTGTCTCAGTCTGTGAAAAGGAGCAGCCACTCTTACACAGCTGCCTGAAGATCTGTAGTGATCACAGAATCATAGAATGGTTTGGGTTGGAAGGGACCTTTAAAGGTCATCTAGTTCAACCCCCCTGCAACGAGCAGGGACATCTTCAACTAGAGCAGGCTGCTCAAAGCCCCATCCAGCCTGACCTTGAATATTTCCAAGGATGGGGCATCTACAACCTCTCTGGGCAACCTGTTCCAGCATTTCACCACCCTCATCGTAAAAAAAAATCTGTACGTGTCCTTATAGTGCTGCTGTGTACAGAGACCTGAGCTGCCCCTCAGTACTATCACAGCCGCTGCTTTATACCCACTGTACATCCTCAGCTCCTGGACCAGTGGTGTCACCCAGGTGAAACTTCACCAGCAGGACCACAGGCATCTAACCTTATTTCTGTAGCTCCTCTTTGTCTGGTACCGCACAGAATTTCATAACAGAGGATTAGATCATACGGGAAGGTTGGGGAAGAATAACGTGGACATCATGACCGAAGCAGGTAAAAAGAAGAAAAGAAAAAATTATACTGTACTCTCAAGGACAATACTACAATGAAAGGACAAGGCTTGTGTGATTTAGAGAAGCCATCTCACCATGCTGGGCAAAATGAATGAGGTATTCAGGCTCACAGACCTGAAGGTGGAGAGCTGGGGGACCAAGAGAGGCATCTGAAGAGGCTGCATGCCTCCCTCCTGATGCCGGCTGGAATTAAGCATTTCACTAGCTCTGTAAATCAATTGGTACTGACGCCATAGAAACTGTGCTTTCCCAAGGCAGAAGTAGCTGTCTGCTGTGTAAGTCGGAGGGAGGGAAGCACCCGTGTGCTGCTGGCTACCGGCTGGTGACTCCTTTGGACACTTGGTACTCAAAAATGCCACAAACTTCCCCACCTTCTTGTTTCTGCCTGGTTCTCTCTTTTGCCATGGGAGTCCTCTCCCTGCCTCTCCCGTTTCGCCCCAAGTCTGGCTGCACCACCTGAAGCACAGCTTGGAGTTTTGTTGCCTGGAGGGAATGGAATCCAAGTTCTCCTCCTCCTCTCTCCCCCCTCCCGGGCTATGGTGCTCCCAGCAGAGGTCCCCATGGACACATCCACATGCCCAACACACATGGCCTCAGCTGGGACCCCAGCCAAGCCTGCACCAACCCTCTCCTGCCCCAGAGCCGGCAGGTTTAGCAAACTGCAGAGCTCAGTGCACAGGCACCAGGTCTTTCAAAAACTGTTGGCTTTAAACAGTATCCTGAAAAGCTGAAAATTATTTCCCTTTTTTCTGGGTAAATATTTACTTGAAATGTCAAGGGTAACTCATCAATTATCATTTTAAAAAAGAAACAGATGGTGGTATTTTTATCCACTCCCTTACCAGTGAAACACAAAAGGCAGATGCTGCTATTCCTCACGCTGGGTGTCTCTTCCAGGTAGCTGCTGTGGCTCCCTACTTTGGACACCTCAGCTCTCCTGATGCTCAGATCTGGGTTATTTTAGGGAATGAGCTGGGGGGTGAGATGGCTCAGGGAGCAGAAGATTATGCAAGGCTGAGATGCCCCAGGGGATGGTGTGGACCCCACACAACCGTGGCAGCGTGGAGACTGGTCGGTGTGGGCTGCCAAAACTGCCCACGTGAATTAGCCCATGCTGAGGTCCTCACTGGGTCAGCTACGCTGCTGCTGTACCTGCACCGATGCTGAGAGCCGAGCCAAGGCCAGGTAGCAGAGGAGGCTGGATGGCAGCTTAGTGTGCCCAACTCAGTGAGCTGGTTACTCCAGCCCAACAGGCAGCGTCTACAGGGCAAGGGCTCCTGCCACTCCATCTGAGTGCACAAAGCAAGCATTGGGCCGGACAGTCTAAGGTTTAATCCTTCTGGATCCTCAGATGGCCTAAAAACCTCACCATCCTTCACCTATTACCCTCACACAGTCCTGCATCAAATACGACAACTGCTGAACTACAGATGGGAAACTGAGGCATGGAAGGACCGCAAGCCTTCTTAGAGGTACGCAGGCACCTCATTTCCAATGATTTTGATGGAAATTAGGTCCTTTGGTGCCTTTAGGGATCTTGACTTAGGTATTCTGCCTACTGTCACACAGGATGGAACTGTAGTCAGGTCTTCTAAACTGAAGGCTTGTGGTCTAAACTACTGGAGCATCCTTAAATTTGGGGGAACAAGGAAGAAATTTAGTCTCCAGAGTCTAAAGTTGATGATTTTCTCCAACACTTATTAAGAAAGCCCATTCTAGAAATAATAAAGTGATTTCCCTTGTGAGATACTATTTGGTATCCAGCAGAGCGAGAAAATAGGAGGTTACTCGTCTGACTTCGCAAAGTCATGTGTGTTGAGAAAAAAAGGTCTGAGGAATTGCAGCATTTGGCTGCTTTCAGAGTTTTGATCAACCAGGGAATTCCTCAAATGAGAATGCATGAGGGTAAGAGCTGCCACCAGTTTAGCTCCACGCCAGTGCTGTTTCCAGCCCTACAGGGAGAGAAGACTTTGAAAAGATTTTGAAAAATAATAGTTCTTACTAATGAAAACCTTCAGACCTTGGAGCTGCCTCAAACTAAGGGCCTGATCCAGTGCCAAGGCAAGTCTGTGCAAAGACTCCTGCTGCTCTCCTGAGAGTCTGATAACTCTGTAATAAGTGCCAACGAAATCCTCAGCATTTCCAGATTATTAGTGTCATCTCCAATATGTCAACATACAGCATCCCCGCGCCTCATTAATATTGCCCAAGGTCCTGCTGATATCAGGCTTGTGAAGTCATATTATCTGACCCACCACTTCTGCAATTTATCACTGAAGGATGCAGCTGATTTTGAGCCCTCCGGGTGTGCCAGAGCCGTAGACCCACCGAGGTTGCATTCGGGACAATTCCAGTCTGCATTAGGCATATGACAAATGGGGAAATTGAAATGACACCTTTTTGGTTTTTCCCCCCAGCGTGAAGAAATGTTAATCCCTCAAGTTCCTCCTGGTTCTGCTGGTTTTGGCATTCCCAATGCTGTTAAACCCCTGGTGCAAGACACTCCAAACCCACTGCCAGCCTCACCCCAGCTGGATCGCATTTACTAACGCTAAGCCTGCTAGTCTGATCAGAGCTCTCAGAAGAAGAAGTAGCACTTAGATGAAGTAGCAGATCAACGTTAATGAAGACCTTCCTCCACAGATTTAAAAAAAAAATTAGCAAAGGTGATAATATGATCGATAAAGAGAGTCTATGAAATGACTATTTCATACTGCAATGGTATGAAAAGTGAATAATTTATCCATCTGCTCTGGAAGTCAAAGCCCAGGCTCTGTAGAGAGTAAAACAGCACTGAAGTCCATCCACATTAATTCCGAATACATTTTCAATTTTGATTTCTCTTGTATCTTAAGCTACAACACTTGATCCCAACAACAGCAGGTTGAATGCATTAGGAAGGAATGTTATTGTATAAGCAATCCCTCTACTGGCTGAAACATCAGAGGGTCATGGAAACATCTTTAAATGTCACTCCTTTGTGAATATATTTTTGGAATTCTGGTCATAAAGCTGGGCTCGAATCCTCATGGATTCAATTTGGAGGCTGATAATCAATCATGCAATCAGAAGCCCGTGATTGGTACTCAGGCCAGTTTTTTTTAATGCCTGCGCTAAAGGCACAAGCACGTGTGGTTTTGTGTGCTGCGTAAAGCAACGGGGTTGTTTTGACAGGAGAAAATAAGAGACGGAATGAGGGAGGTCTTTTCCAAGAAGAACCCCTTCAGACCATCAACCAGGAAAGCCAACGCAGAGACGACGAGGGCTCTCCCTGCCCTCGAGTTGCGCGTGACATGCACAGCCGTGGCTTGGTGTCCTCCCTGCAGCCCTGTCCCCGAGTGCCCACGGAAAGGGAGGACAGAAGGAGCCGGGTTATCTCCCCTGTGGTGGGGACGGAGCATTCACATTGGTCTCTGCCCTGCGCCTTCCTGGAAAGGAAAAACTGTCTCAGTCTCCACTGGGGACTTCACCCGGACACGGGGACTGGAGCCACAGTGCACAAAGACCTCCGGTTGCCTGTCCCAGCTGTTATCCCACGTTGGTCCAGCTGAACATCCCGGGCAGATCTCCGAGCCACGCGGCGCAGCCCACAGCAAAGGCAGAGCGGGCAGCTGCGGGCAGAGGCGTGCTCAGGGCAGCCCAGATGTGCTGCGCAGAGGCAGATGGGTTTCCACATGTGGAGATTTATGACTTACTGAAAAGTCCCCAGTTTGATGGCTGCTTTTTCATTTCCTACAAATCTAATTACAGGGGAATAGAACTGATTGTGAACATATTTAGGGAATGGGCTCGTTGCTGACTTTTTACATTTCCTTTGTAGTAGAAAGCAGTATGTTGGCTGAAAACATTCATACACTCTCTTGAGAAAACATATCAAATGCCGACAGGAATGGAATAGCAACGGAAGAGCCTAATCCTGCACATACTCCAGATGGCAGGTCTCCCTCCAGCCTGCAGTTACTCAGTGGATTGTTCCCCATAGCTGCAGACTACTCATGCGCATAGGTGACTGCAGAGTAAGGCTCTAGTAAACGAAGACCCAGGTCCTGCCCAGGCAGACCTATAGATCTACAAAGAAGCATACAGGGCTTTTACTAGGTCAGACAGGTGACTCCAGCAGGGCTCAGCACAACCCAAGCCTCTTCCTCTAGATCCCATTTAACCACACCACCTCAAAAGAGAAACTTGCATTCCGCAGCTCAGAGATGGGAAATCGATCCATCTTTCACCCAAGACCTATCCAGATTATTTTGTAAATTTTCTTAACGTGGATCAAAAATCAGCCAAAACACAAGAGCAGAGCAGATCTACCAAACCAGCAATCTGGCAGAAACTGTCCCCAGAAATTACAGTTGACATGGAGATGCTGGGGGACACATGAAGAGGAAAAAAGTCTGAATTGGAGTCACGTAGGAAGGCAGTCTAGTCGTATGGTCAAGGAGCTGAACCACGCTAATGGCGCTATCTGTCCAGATAAAGATGATTAAAGCAGCTCACGTCCTAAAACTCACCAGGCAAAACATACACACAGCCCAATGTAACAGAATGTCTTTCATAGCTTTTGAGAATATTTTAAAGATATACATATAGGCACAGCCATTGTTATCTAGACTTATTATTCACACAAGGGCAGCAAAACAACATCTTCTGTCAGAGGCAGGGTCCTATTTTTCTGTCCTGAAAGAGAAAATCCTGACTTAAAGCGAACCTTTTATGAAGGAAGCAGCAGTAAGATATGACAGGCACACAAAGATGCTTTGAGCAGGAAGGGTTATTAGCTGCTGCATAACAAGAGCAGCAACAATGGTATTAAAGAGGGACTGCATTTAGCATGGAGAGAAACCTTCATGCCTTGGGGTACAGGACAAAACAGATGCCTGTTTGGAAGAGGCTGGTCCTTGGGCAGGTTCTTGTCGGAGGGATGCCTGCCCCTGGAGCACGGGATACTGCCTGCTGTCAGAGATGGGGGACAAAGTTAGTAGGACAATTGCTTTCATCTTGTCTGGGCAATTTTCAAAATAAATGTCTCTCTAAAATTAACGGGGAACTGAGGGAAAAAAATCCTCTTTGCATTCTAGGTTAAGCAACAGTTTAGTCTCTGCTTCCTTAAAAACTATCTGCCACCTGCTACTAATTTCCTTCGTTGTTACGAAAGCCACCGACTGCCTGAAGGAAAGGGGGAGAAGAAGCTGTTAAGCTGCACTTTACACAGAGCAAATGAGAACACAAATAGCAGGGGATGTGTGTTTTAATGAGCAAGAGGCATTGATCAGTTTACTACTGCACTTGGGGCTGGTCCCAAAACACAGCAAGCGCCCGGAGTTCCTTGCGGCTCTGCAGGACCTGCGGACGTTCATTGTCTGCGGAGCAGCAGGAGGCTGGGCACAACGCTGGTGACAGACGACGTGCCCTTGTCTCGCCTGTCCCTTCCCTTGCACGAATGCTGCTGCTTGCGGGAGAGGCTCAGCTCCCCCTTTGGCACACACACCCTGCGCTCTTTTAGGTCTTCCTCATCCTCTGCTTACCTTAAGGGCCGCAGCGTCCTCAGCAGTCTCAAAACCCGTAGCATCCCCAGGATTTTTGTGCCGCTGTCTGACACCATTGAGACCAGGATGTCGATGACGGAGATGAGAACCAGCACCCCATCCAGCACATTCCAGCTGCTTTTCAAGTAGGCTTTCTCACCAAAACACAAGCCTAGTGCCACCACCTGCCCGGACACCAAGTTGCAACAAGTTACGACTATCGCATTCAATACGTTTCTTCCAGTTAGCAACCTGCTGGGAATGCATTATTTACAGATACGAGTCTGTGAGTCCATTTGCTTCCCAATATAGAAGCCTAATTAGACAAATCCGCAAAGTGTTATATTGCACGAATTGTAAAAATACCTCTGCAGAAACAGCCCAGATTGTCCCTTACAGCTGATATATTTTTAATGCAGCTAAACCTAGCTGCTCAAAACTGTTCCTAACGTGTTTAGCTCTGGCATAAAAAGGTTGATTGTATTTTATTCCTACAGACTGCTGGAGTAAAGGTTCAGAGTGGCTGACCCAAAGCAATCATTTACAAGCTTTGCAAATAAAGAAACTAGAGAAACTTTCCAAAGAAAGACCAATTGTTCTGCAAGATGATTACGAATTACACAAGAGAGATTTACAGCAATGGGTTTCTGAGCCTCCTGCCTCAAATCCAGCAAAATGTTTCAATATGTTTAAGTCTCTCCCTCCTCAGGAAAGCACATAGCTGCTTAGGTTGTTGAGGACAATCGGTTGTTGAAGACAATGGGACTTACATGCATGGCTGAAGTTAAGCGTGTGTTCAAGAGCTTTGCTGAATAGGGAAGGATTGCTGAATTGAAGCATCCCATTGCTCATATAATGGTGTAAATCAACAGCAGCTTCAGTGAAATTGTTCTCATGTAAAATGTGCTCAGAATAAGGCATGTAGCGGGTATTGGAATATGATTCAGAAGAGGAAAATATACACCTCGCTCGTAGCTGGTAGACCTAGTGGTTTCGCGAGTCCACCGTAATAAAATTTGACTAATGTAATACAGGCACACTTATCCTCCAGCTGCATTTACCTTAACTGTCATCTCAGTCAGGAAGATAACTGTAAAGATGTAGTTGGAGAGCGTTAGGAAAATCCGTTCCTANATTTTAAAAAAAAAAAAAAAAAAAAAGAGAAACAATGTTTTAAAGCCTGCTCTCCGCAGCTGTACATCTCCCTCTGCATATTTGGGTGGTTGCTAACTGTTCTCCAGCTTCTGTGCTGAAACAAGGCTCGTACTGTTTGCTCGCAAAGAGGGGAAAATCCAAATATTTAGACAATAACGTGCCACAGGGTTCAGCGCTGCCAGTGCCCAGGTCTGCGTCAGCACCATGGACAGGGGCAGCCGCCGGCACCTGCCCCCAAATCCCCCCACCTGCCCCCCAAT
>VYZW01026775.1:134670-239345 GCA_013401315.1 Balaeniceps rex
CCCCAAACACCCCCCAGCAGAAACAGGGACATCTCCCCTCCTTGGAGCATACTTGACAAATCTCTACCTGCCCCTCACCTGTGGACGTCACCACACAGCGCAAATATCACTGAGCTCCCAATTCTCCTAGAAATTAAGTCAATATTAGAGTGGCTGTGCTGCGAGGCAAGCAGGACCCACAGGACACCGAAGCACAGCTGGCATGGATTGTCACAGCTCCACCGAAGCCAGCAAAGCTCTGGGGGTTTATGCCAGCTGAGACCTGCCCCCAAAAGGTTGATTCACTAGCCCAAAGCCACAGGCTACACATGGGCGCGAAGCCCAATAGTCTCATCTCCCAGTCCTCTGTGCTATCCGCCAGACCACGCAGTCCTCACTGCCACCGCTCTGCGATAGCAGCTAGTGATTACAGATGAGACCATGGACTGGTTTCCTATCTGTAGTTAGCAGAAACCTTTCTTTTTAATGATGATCATTAAATAAATGACACTTTTCCCTAATCCCCGAACAATCTCTGATTGCCTGTACTGAGAAATGGACAGCAGAAGGCGGAGGCTGGAGGAAAGATGATGCGTATGCATGTATGCATGTGCGCATACAATTGAACCAGCCCCAGTTCTGCTAATAACAATTTTGGATTTATTTCTGCCTCTCCCTACAGAGAAGATGCAGATCTCTTGCTCAAAATGAGATGCAATTTACACAAGACAAAACACCTTGGCAACTCTCTCGCTTGCCAGATCATGATTTACTGAAAGTGACTCAGGAACCACAGAGTAGCTTGTTTCCATACTGGGTCCATAATTAATTAGGTCCTAGACCTGCGCTGTGATTGCCTGAGCTGTGATAGGAAACATCTCCGGCCGTTAGCTGACTGCCACACAAAAGACTGCTGTAGAAGGGTAGGCAGCGTGCAGGAGAGAGAGTGGGGACCTGCTTGTGGAGCTGGAGATAAAACAGCAATAGCATGGAGCAGAGACTGAGGATATTACATTCCTCGCTGGCAAGCGTGTGGCTATTTTGAAGGATAATCTCCCCGGCCCATGTTGCGCACTCTGCGATGGGGAGCGCGTGTTGGCTAGCAACAGCATCCCCTCTTCCGATAAGCCAGCTGAAACTGGGACAGGGAAAGGGAACTCGCTTGAAGCAGCTAAAAAATCCACAGCTCGGGGAAGCAAAGTACAATTATTTTAAACAACTCAAGCTAAACTAACTCTTGGTTTCCAGATGAGAGCTCCATCAGCTCAGGCAGGGCCTGCATGCTCCTCCTGGCTCCCCTGCTCCCTGCCCCACCGCTCAGCATCCCCCTTCTCCTCCCTGCTGCTCCCAGACTGTGGTCCGGCTCAGCTCCAGCCCTGGATGACCCATTTTGGTTCCCTTGGTTATAACCTGATGCTGGTGAACCTCACACCAGCTCCTGTCTCCTTTCCTCTCTGCACTCTTCCAATGCCCGGGGACACCACAGCTCATCCTCTTCCTCTCATACACGAACTACAGGGCTTTTGTGCTACAGCTCTTTGCTGTGGACTCCTCTGACTCACGCATGTCACCCCATTCCCTTCGTCTCTGTGTAACTACAGTTCCCTTTGGAGCCAGCCTTGGTGAATGGTGACTCTGAGAGGGAACAGCAAGGGCCTTCAAAGAAGCATTTGGGATTTCAAGGGATGTTCTCAGGGTGCCCCATTTGGGGAACAGCAGGGTGATTTCCTCCTGCTAGATGGGCTGGCAGGGAGTCCTGCTCTCTTCTTGCAGCTGCGAGTTGGTGCACCATGACTGCGTGATAACCAAAAGAAAAAAAATGGATTTAGGGGAGGGACTGCTGGGCAAACTATTACAGTAAGGAGGACTACTAGGGAAAGCTTAAAATAGGTGCAGAGCAGCCAAGACTCCAGTTTTAAGGTCTTACATTGAAGATCCACAAAAATGAACAGCCTGACACGCCTACATCAACAAAACAGGATTCTATACGATTGCGATATGAGCAGTCTTTTGCAATGCATCAGCAAGAGCCCAGCGTATCTCTCGGCAACAACCTATGCTAAAATAAGAGCGATAGAATGATTCTGACCCTCTGATCGATGGGTGTTGGTGCTGTGAGGGTCTGGTTTGAGAAATCCTTACGTAGTCTATTAACACAAAATGGTTTGGGGAAATGGCATTATACCGTGCGCGTATCGATTCAGTTTTTCTTGTGTCACAACAAAGCTGATGCACAAAGGGGAGAGAAGAGTATGAAATGAACAGTTTCTCCCATTCCCTTCACACCACACATACGTGCCCGTGGAGAACAGATGGAAGAAACGAACGTTGTGTTGAGAGAGGAAAAGCGTTCGAAGGTTTATCGGGGAAGGAAACGGAGACAGATGTCATGCTTATGTCATCTGTTAAAGCCTCGATAGCACTTGCAGAAATGGGATATTCGATATATTGCAGGCCATGAGCTCTGCTCTCGTACTTCGAAAGGACTCTGGGTAGGGACCAGGAGAGTTTCTGTACCTAATTCAAAGGATATGCATGGGGTGTTGGCAGCTTCCCGTTTAAAAAAGAGAAAGAAAGTGAGACCAAGCGCGCAGCAGTGGGGTCCAAGCCATGGGTGTTGGCTCCACGAGGAGCACAGGAAAAGGTTAACCTCGAAAACTCACGGCACTGTGAGGCTCGATTTTGGGTCGTTCCATGGCAATGGTAATGCAGTTCAGGAAAATGATCACCAAGACGATATGATCAAACATCTTGTGTGTGATGATTTTATTGCACATCAGACGAAATCTGCCGAGAAAGAAGAAAAAAAAAACAAAAAGAGGAGACACAGACTAGCTATTAATGCTCGACTGGTTGGGGAGAAACGCAGCAGCTCGGCGCATGGCAGGGGAATCAAGTGCTCCGTTTGCAAAGCAGATGAGCTGCAATCTCCCAATCCCCTCCCTGGCAGAGCTGCACGCTGCAGGCAGATTGGGGCATGAATAGAAAAGGATCCAAGCTACAGAACTGGGCCACAAATTTCAAGCCCTGGTGATGTTCGTAGAGGACTTTGGCTCACTGGAAATGGAGCAGCTGCTTCCGCAACTCGGACACGTGGCCAGGTTTGGATCCGACCCCCTGCCTGGTCCGTAGTGCTCAGGTTTAGCTTAAAGGAAGAAATACTCCCAGCAAGCCCATCAGGGTTGAGCACACACGGAACAAAGGGACAGAAGCTATTTATTGTGACAGATGGCTGTACACTGACCCAGGATTTATAATACCGTATTACATTTCCCAAAGTCTGTTTCTGAAAATCTCTCTAATCTTTGTATGAATGAACTCGAATGCTGTCCAGGGCCCACCAGCTCAACCACGGGAAACCCTCACGAAGCTTGGGTTCATGTTCAGAGGAACACGTAGGAGACCACAGAGCCCAGATGGTCCCGGCATGGCTGGGCTTTGGGAAGGACAGAGCTGGGTCCTGCAAGTGAGGACAGGGTGACAGGGTGTTTTCTGGGGGTTGTTGGGAGAGCGAGGAAGACAAGGGAGAGGACAGAGAAGTCCAGGTTGAGAGGCAGGTTTAGGAGGTCAAGGAGTGTCCTTTGCTGTCTTGTAAGTGTGCACTGGGGGCAAATTCAGATTTCTCTGCTTAATGCAGCGCCTTTCCCTCTGCTTCAAATGCCCACACTCCGTTGAGTGAAAAACTTGGAGAGCACCGGCATCACTAATGAAGCAATCAATGAACTTGATAAAGCTGCAGCCATGCCCTGGGTTAGGGGTCTCTACTGGACGCTCCTATGCCAGGGCCATGCCCGCTCCGGAGCGGCGCTCTGCAGCCGGTGGTCATTTGCTGTGTGACCCCGATGTAGTGCTGGAGCAAGGACTGGGAGTTTTGTGGACCAGCACGTAGGGACCCATCTGGGACAGAGAGGCAGAGCGAGCCATCGTAGCGACGGCGTCCGTGTCCAGCACGCCGCTGCCGCTCGAGTGCAGCTGCCTTACCTTGAGTGAGGGGCGAAGATGTAGATGGACCAGGAGTCTCTCTCTTTGCAGCAGGCGGGGAGACGGGCCCGAACCCACGCCTTCATGCGGTCCCGTTTGCTCTAGGAGGAAAATGTACAGCAAACCGGGAGGAAAACACAGAGAGAACTGTTAAAAAAAATAAACCCCAAAAACTTCCAAGAGAAGGACTCCGGGCAATTTTTCACTGAACACATATCTCCAAGTGCTGAAATAAAATGATCTCCCCAAAAAAGACCCCGCTGGCAGCCGGGCAAGGGCTGTGCTGGTCCTGCGAGCTCAGAGGGTTTGGTCTTGCTTCTTCCTCCACATGGCAACCGCATCTGGCACACCGTTAGCCGGGAGGACAAACGTGGTAAATAAAATCCTTGTCCCAGAGGACTGATAACCTGCTCTGATCAGCCTCAGTCCCTCCAGATACTCATCAGACGCTTGCCTGAATCTTCTAAGGTTTTTTGGGTATTTTTGTTGGGTTTTTGTGGTTTGGGGTTTTTTTTAAGAATATATGATGCTTATGTCAGAGGTTATAAAGGGAGCAGAGGGAGGGATTCCTGCTGCTTGCTGGGCCAAGCCCTACATCCATGCACCACTGGAAAGCTGAAGAAATCATTTGGGCACCCAAGTTTTGGTCCAGGAATGCAACAGCAAGCATCTGCCTCTCATTCAAAAATTATAAAGCCAGAAGGGAACATCGTGGCCAGCCTGACCTTCTGCATGAACACCGGCCGTCTGACTCCTGCAAATTAATTCCTACTCGAAACCACAGCACATCCTCAGCCACACATACTTATGTTTTAAGCCATCTGCAAGGTCGTTTAAGGCCAGGAGGGCAGATTGTAAAAGCCTTGGCCAACAGGTCAGCTAGAGACATGAAAAATTGGACGCTGAGGGGAAGCCTCATCCCGGCTGCAACAGCCTCTGGATTAGGTCTTGTCGCCTTCTCATCCACAGGTCTCCAAGGGGAGGTCAGGATCTTTAATCCAATTGACATTGCAGTGCTAGCATCTTGTGCACGGACAACCAGCAGAAGCCAGGCAAACATCTCGCCCACCATGCCGGGGCTTTCCCAGCCCTTCCAAATCAAAGCACCAGAAGATAAATCCACAGACGGGTATGTGCAATGTCACCGCATGCTTTGCATTTGCAGATAAATAAAAACAAATTCTTACTCTTTCATTACCCTTAGTTCTCTGCTACCACCTGGGCTTGGATGGGCACACACACGGGAACGTGGCTGCACGGGCTCTTTGAAGCTTCCTTCTGCAGATGGTCAGAGCCGTGAGCACGCAGAGGGGTGCGAAGCACAGCGAAGGAATCGCCGCTTGCACCCCAGGAGCGCCCGGACCCCAGGGCTGAGGCACTTTTATTTATTTCACCCTAGAAACAGGGAGGGGGGATTCATTTGGAGCCAAATTGTTAGCAATTGGAGGTACTCTGGACTGTAAAAATGGGATTTGTTAGGGCAATTGAGTGGAATGGAGGAAGCGCTTTCCGTTCCTATACGCACTCAGCCAGGGGTCTCATTAGCGGTGGGTAATAGCTAGTGTAGTGTCGGTTTTAATGAAAGCACTTGGTGACAACCTGAACCCTTCAGAAAATGAAAACCACCTTGTGAAAATAACAAGAAAAGTTTGAATAACGAAAAAAAAAGCTACCTCTTTCTACCCCTCTCCTTCAGCCATCCGCTCTTCCCTCCCCTTCTACACGAACACAGACCACGCCATGGCACGCCAGTAGGTTTTGGCCACGTCTTGACTGTTTTCACATCCCTTTTCCAACTCCAGGCAAGGAGTCAGAACTGCCCCCCTCTCCCTAAACTGTATTTAATAGAGCATGCATCCTTGGGGTTGTGTTATCCCTTCGAGCAGCCTAGTTAGTTTAATTATCCATGGATTTAACAAAGGTAAATAAATGCATAAAAATCAGGTGTCTGCTCAAAGTTGCGGTGAGAACAGCGATTGCTACTCCAGCCTCTGGACACGGAGTAACAGCTGCAACTCGGTCCGGTTCGTTTTGCGAGCTGGAAAGCTTCCAGAAGTATCTATTATTCAAAGCAGTTCTGGTATTTATCATGGGGATTTGTAGTGAATGGTAATGCGTCAGCAGCACAGAATGCTTCTTTATATTCCTTTTGTCCAATTTTAATGCCAAAGATATTTTGGGGTTTGGCTAATTGTTGCAGCTTGCAGTTCATGGGCTAAATCAGATAACAAAGGCAAAAAGTGATCTTCCGTCATGTGTCTCTATTCAGCGTGTCAGGGTAGGGGTGAGCACCGGGGCTCGGCCGGGGCTGGCTCAGCCGGGGCTGCAGCCCGGCTGCTCTGTACGGGGCCAAGTACATCTGCAGAAACCTAAAGTCAAAGGAATTACTCCAGATTTCCACCAGTGGAACAGCACAGTTCAGTTAATTTGAGCCAAATGTAAGATATTTGTGAAATAAAACCTGAACATTTCCAGCCTAAGTCCCATCAAACGCTTTCTCCGCGAGGTCCAGACACGCATCAACTGCGTACAATCAGGCTGATTGCTGCTTAAGCCTGCATTATGTTCAGAGCGATATATCAATTATGTGGTTTAAATCATATCTATTTGTTCATAAAACACACCTGGGCAGGATGAATAAAAATGCGGGGGGAGAAGAAAACTGCTCTTTAATTCAGTTGCCAGTGACTTAGACAAAATGTCCCCGGCTAAGACCACCCAAACTCCCCCCGCCGGGATGCAGGCAGGGGCCAGGACACGGTGTGATGCCGCTCGCTAACAGGCAGCAGTGCTGCCTTCACCCGGCAGCGTGCTAGCAGGGCCCTCTGATCCCATAGCTGCTGATAAATAGATCCTTTTTTTTTTTTCCTAAAGGACTTTCAGATATTACTGTAGCTCTGAGGGCAGGATGAAGGGCAGTTGGCTTTAAAAGATGACTGATCCACTCCTCGGAGTCAGGGAGAAGCTTGGATTTATGAAAGATTTCTTATAAGGATGGCGGGGGGGGAACAGCTGAAAAATGCTCTGCAAGTGGCAATGGACCTCCAGGCAAGCTGGGAGCTGCACGGAGGTGCTCAGGACCCGATTATTTAATTTAAATATGCAGCAGGGGCAGGCTGAGAGGGTTTGGGGAGTAGCTGGACTGCACGCCACAGAAAAAAAGTGCAATAGGCAACGGGGAAAGGAGCTGCAATTGCAATGTGCAATGAGGATTTTGGGAGGAGGGGACACATTTGGTTGCAGATTCAATATTTCCCTCACTTTCTGCTCTGAGCACTCAGCAACTGGGGTAGAAAAGCATTCAAAAACGTCCAAAATGCAGCAGATGTGAACGACAAAGACCGCGCAGCAGACCCCTGATCTCGGTCACAGCCACGTGAACCCAACCAGGCAGCAGATCACTCTCACTCTCTCCGTGAAGTTTCTCCTTGTCTGCATTCATGCAACGAAGAACAGATTTCAGATCCCTGATTTTATATTTCTGGGGAGAAGAGCTAGCAGGGGCCTGATTCTGGCCCCTCCAAGGGATGTAAATTCAGAATAAAGTCATTGAAGGCAGCAGAGCGGCACTGATATAGCGGGAGCCTGGGAGATCCAGACGAAGCCTTTGCGCTTCCTTTTATTTCTGCGCAGAGGCAATCAAAACCAGCCAACGGGGAGAGATGTGAAGCTTTGTTGCAGAAGGACATATTTAGGATTACTTTGATCTGAATAACAGTCGAGTTCTTCTCTTCTTTTGTTGGTGGGGGGAGTTTTGAATTTTATTTTTTCCATTTAAAAAATAATTACTTTTTTTCCTGTGACTTTGTCAAGGCTAATTTAGGGGCGAAGCATCCCCCCAAACATCAGGAGGGAATCACAAAGGGAAGCTCCGCAACCTGGGGGCTCATTTCGCTAATCTAAGCAATATTTTCCAATCCCTCTGGTTTAGAGATTTGCAGTGAAGACATATTTCAGAGCATGGGGAGAGGCACCAGCCAGCTGTGGATGTCCCAGCTGTGGCTATACCATGGGCTGCGGCACAATTTATTTACCCTATTTTGCCTATTCTTTCCGAAGGCATTTGCTTCTGACCGCTCCATGGGAGAGGACTGAGGGACCTTTGGTCTAACCCTACATGGCCAGACCTTGGCACACAGAAGACGACGTTTGGTTTACGCTAAAAGTGGCTGCCATAATAAAGATTAAAAACGTGCGTCTTATCCGACAGCCTGTCGTCAGCACTGGCTGGGGCTGCGGGGCTGGGTGGGACGGGAGCGGAGGGACATGGCCCATCATACGATGTCCAGCGCAAGAAGGGCTGCTGGCTTCTGATCTTGCAGGGGGAGAGGAAGGGACCTGTGGGATGTTTGGACCAGGTGAGCTGGAAAAAGCAGCAGATGTTGGAGCATGAAAAAAAATCCCTAGCTGGCAATGAAGAGCGTAGTCTCTTGATCACTTCTAATAGTACTTTTTCCAAGAATAATTACTGCTCCTTTTCTTAAAAATTCAATTTATTTTATGGAGGTTAAAAACCAGGTGAAGACAATCAGTAAAATCCCAGGCTGAGGATCCATGCTGGAGATGTAATGGGATAATGGCTTTTTTTAAAGGCAATTCACAGCTGAGTGACTCCATTCTGCCAGCACTAACTCTCCTCCTGTTCCTTCTCTGGAGTCACTGCTGCCTTTTGCATCCCTTTGCATGCTCCAAATTCCATTTTCATTCAACAAACTCAGTGAAATACAGTAAAATCATGTCCACAAGATGCAGCTTTCGTGTTCTCAGTACCGCCCCAGTTACCATCACGTGGCTCTACCCAAACCCCATCCGCTTCACCAACAGGAATAGTTACCCCCTGGGAACGACATGACAGATCATCACGTTTTTAAGCCTGAGAACAAGGTAAAGTGAAACAAAAAGGTAACCTGGGAAGAGCAGAAAACACCCCAAAACCCCTGCCAAAACTGTCCCGGGAACATCCTGACGGGACAGTCCCCGCAGGCATCCTGCTGCCAGCTCAAGCCCCTCTCTGCCAGCCATGCAAAAAACCTCGGGAAAGCAGCCAAATTCCTTTTATTCCCTTAAGATACAAACATCCATGTGGAAAAAGAGCCAGGGACCCTCATCCCTTCCCTTGCGCTTGCAGCCCTGTTAGCTAAAATTGCCTAAATGGCACTTTTCAGGCCTGTAAGAGACACAGTTACCGGAGTAATGCCTCTTCGTACTGAAACGAACGCAAAGCCTTTGAAATCACCGCCGTCTCTACAGGACTGACACCGCCATGGGAATGGGGACCAAACCCTGCCCTTTCCTTGCCTGCTGATGTCAGCAGAAATTGTCTGCTGCTGTGTGTGGGGGCAGAAAGCTGAAGAATGGTTGCAGAGAGGGGAAGTTACTTGTTTTTTTTCAAAAAAAAAAGAAAAAATAAACCCAGAAAAGCATGTATTTCCAAGAGGTTGCCTTCACTCTGCACCTTTTAGTGGAACCAGGGGAGTTTTGCCCTCATCTCTCCATCATGAACCATCTGATACTGCACTGAAATACTTAATATGATGCCAACCCCATCTCTGGTGGCATCCACAGCCCAGAGACCTTCTGGTGCTCTTCTGGTGAGACCCAGTCCCTGCAGTGGGCCATTGCTTCACACCCACCCGTGCGCTCCTGAGAGAGGTACATGCATCACTTTGACAAGGAGAAAAGCCCAAAATGAGTGTTTGGCATTTTCTTACCATGTTGCCTTCATCATCGCAGTCATCGCAGTCCTGTCGGGGGTCATCCAGGTGGAGCTGGTGCAGCAGCAGACCCGGAGAGGTCTTCCCGTTGCAGTCCTGGTGCTCGGAGGCGGAGGTCCGGCTGCTGTGCATGCTGCTGGTCCGGTACAGGGAAGGCACCTGCAGGGTATCCTGGAGGTCGAAGGAGCCTTTTGTTTCCAGCGACTCCATGCGATGAGGCAAAGAGCCGTTGAAGCTGCCGGCCCGGCTGGAGCGCTCCTCATCCGAGCTCTCCCCTTCCTCCGAGCTCTCCTTCCCCTCTCCGGAGAGCAGGGATCTGCGCTCGCTGCTCTGACCCCGACGCTTGAGGCTGGGGGCCCGGCCGATGCTGTTCCAGCTGGACCGGCGGCTGTTCCAGCTGCTGCTGGCACTCCAGGGGCTGTGCGGGGAGCTGCGGGCGCTGGGCTGCGGAAGGACAGGGACAGGGAGAGCATCAGCCCTGTGCCACCCGCCCCGTGCTGGGCTGCTGCTGCGCCAGCTGGGGCGAATGGGTGGACAGACAGCCCCGCAAGACCAACAGACACCCGCTGAGCATCAGCAGGAGGCGGCGACACCAGTACCGGGGACTTGAGCTCGTAGGCGGCGGGGTCCATGGAGACGCCGCTGGCCCGGCGGGACTCGTAGCCCTGCGCCACATCTCCAAACATGGCGCTCTTGGGCATGGGCATCGGCGTGGCAGCGGTGTGTATGATCAACGGTGGGGTCAGGCTCTTCTTCAGCTCCGGGTGGTCGCTCAGGGCCATCACTGGAAGACACAAGTGGGTTTTGGGTGTCACACCTTGAGGGGCACATCTACAACCTGCTCCTGGGCAGGCAAAGCAGCTGCCCAGGGACGGCTCTCCTCCAGGTATTAGGAGGATGGTGGCCAAAAAGCCCTTCTGGAGAGCTGAGAGCCCATCCTTCAGCCTGGCAGGGGAGCAGGGGGATGTAAATCAGGAGTGCGATCAGGTGCCAATAGGATCAGGTGCCAACAGGAGAGGAGAGCAGATGCAGACTGTCATCTGCTGCCCCTCAACCTCCAATCAACACCCGCCAGCTCCAACCCTGGGAACCTCCTGCCCATGCCAGGCTCCCTCCATCCTCCTTCCCTGCAGCTCTTCCACTTGTGTCCCTGCAGAGAGACCCCGAAAGCCCAGACCTCAGGCTTGGCGGGGAGCTTATGGCCCGAATGCTATCATGGCTCTGCCTGCATCCCACAATCCAACCCCATGCCACAAGCTTGCTGGCCTCAGTTGAGCACTCTACGGCTTGGACTACACCGCTTTCTCTTGGAGGGCTCTTCCCTTCAGGACACGTTGTTTTCACAGCAAAGCAAGGTTTCTGTAGAAAAGCCCATCCTCCCAGGGTTGTTACTCACAGGCTGGGTTCGACAAGTTTTTCTTAAGTCCTCCCTCCTCTTCCAGGCTGCGGGGGAAGAGATCCCCCTCGGAATCAGACTTGGAAGCATCACCCTGGAGCAAAACAGAGGGCTTCAGCAAGGAGGGCAAAGGGCTGCGGTGCACGGACACCCCTCTGAAAAAACGGATTCCCGTCTCCAACACCACACCTACAGATCCACTGAATTTCGTACCACAATGCAACATCACCTTTCACAAAATGACGCATGCACATATTTATACCACAGACTAATTAACCTCCTACCAGGAAGACAGACTGCCTCTGGCTCCAAACGCGGTCCCAGAAAGGGATCAGAAAAAAAAAAAACAAACCACTGCTGAATTTTTGCTGCTGGAATTGCATACTGGGCAGATATTAGGGAAGGACAGATATCTGTTGAGCAATTTGGGGACAAAAATTGACCCTACTCATCTCTCTCAATTTATACACCATGGCTTAAAACTCCCTGTGCGCGGCTCTTCCTAGTGATGCTTTGACGAAGCAATCCAGGATTCAGAAGGGGCACGAGGGACCCTGACTTTCCAATGCAGCTAATGGGCACGTGTCGATGGACGCCCCACCAGCGCAGAGAGGATCCAGGTGCCAGAACCTGATATCGACCGCCCTGGGTGGCTGTTCCTGTGGCAACACACAACAGAAGCAGAAGTTCTGGGGATTTCTGCTGTATCGTTTTGGGGATTTAAATCCTACTGTATCATTTTGAACGCCGGGGATTGAGCAAGAGCCGCCCGCTTTGTCGCGGGCCCACCCTCAGGAGGAGAGAGAAGAGGTTTACCATTGCTCGCAGCGCGGTGCCCGAGCTCTCGCTCGGTCTTGCGGCACAGACCCGACTAGGGACGTCCCTGCGCACCCCGCTGATTCTGTCCATTGGCACTGCAGAAAGGCGCTTAGGGTGTGGTATAGTCAGGATACACCCGACGGGCGGTGGTGCTCACCAGAATGATGCCCATCCAAAAGAGGAGGATTCACAGCTGAAACCACTGCTCTGGCAAAGGGCACCAAGCCCCGTCGCAGTGTACGTCGGAAGGGAGGAGAGGTGGGAAGGGAGGGAGGATGCTGGGATGAAGGAAGCCAAGCAGACCCTCACTTCAGCTGGAAGAGACCAGGAGCCCCAGAAAACCCCACCAAGGCTAAGCTGCGTCCCCAGGAGCCCTGGCCAGCGCTGCGGGGGTTTGGTGCTCGGGTACCTGTTGGTTGTAAAAAACCAGAGGGGCCCCAGTGTGGGACGGGAGGAAGAGATGGCATCCGACACAAGGTCCAGTGCCCCACACCTCTTTGTTAAGCAAAACCCCAGAGGGGTGAGCCCCAATACTCCCCCCTGGGGTCACTAAACAGTTAAGGGTTTTTTTCCAGGCAGACTGGACACTCTCAGACACGTGTTTTTAAGGCAAAAGAGAGTGCGATGTGAAGTGTTGGCTCAAAACTTCCCCTCCTGAGGATCCAGGACTTCTGTGCTATTCAGGGAAGCTCGTCCTGTAGGACACAGACTGGGAAGGTCAGGAATGCACCTTGCAAGGGGGAGCAGTAAAGTCAGGCTGGCGTGAATTTTGCTGGAGTCAAAACCGTGTCTCCGTACGAAGAGGGGCTCCAGCTGGCTCCAGGTACGCTCCCCGCGGAGGCTCCCGGCTCAGCCCGTCAGTGGGCCTGCCAGGAATTACTCATTCTCCCTAATGAGTTATTAAAAAGGAATAAATAACGGGAAGAATTTTATGTGCTTTGTATTCCTGAAGTGCTCTTTAAGAGCCCACAGGAAAGTTTTAAGGTGCACAGTGAGATGTGTGCCACGATGGAAAAGCAGAGCTACGTGGGGACTTCCCCCCCCCCCCCCCAGCACCAAACCCCACGTCTGGAGGGCAGAAAGCATCCCCTCTGAAACACCACGTGCCAGACTCAGTGCGGTGCAGGCAGGCATCTCGCAGCCGGGGCTGCTGCCCGTTACCTGTTCTTGCACTCCCAGTTTGCCTTTCTGGATAGAAAAGGGGTTATGAGAGAACAGGGAGTTAAAATTCTTTTGGGAAATGAGGGTACGTCAAGAGGGACCGGACTGTACAAGGGCTAAGCCAGCCTGTACTGCGGGGGACTGACACACTGGGATACGACGGGAAAGGGCTTTTGTGCCGAAGGAAAAGCCAGACTTCTCAGAAAGGACAGAAGGGAGAAGGAGCGGTAAAGAGAAAGATGAGGTTGGCAGAAGAGTAAGGTTTGGAGTATGCTGCACTTCGGAGATCCACGGGTTCCTCAGACCTGAACGGGACTATTTCACATCCTGACCCACGCCGTAACGTGGCATCTCACTGGAGATCCCAGCACCCCAGCCAGCCTTTCTGGGACACACCACAGCACAGCTGCCGCTGTCCTACCCCATCCTGCCGAGCACAGGGCTCCCCCACACGTGTCCACAAACAGGCTTGATTCCAGGTCCCTTTGCTCCCAGGCACCCTCCTCTGCCTGCGTGACGGAGGGAGCGCTTGGCAGACGTGCCCAGCAATCAGCATCACCGTCCGCATCCCTAGGGAGGTCCCCAGGATGTGACCACGCTGTGGAGGGGCTGTGACAGCCCCGTGGGGAGCCTTCCCTGGGGCAGGCATCCAGAAGGGGGTCGGCGAGAGCCAGGGCTGGAGCCACATCAGCCACCCTGAAGCACCCACCTTAATTTACCTGGCTCCCCCAGAGAAGGAAGGGACTTAAAATCAAGGCTGACTCAACAATGAGGACGACAAAAAAAGAAAGGAAAAAAAAAAAGAAACAAACCCCCAAACAACCCCCCAAAGGACAACAGCTACTACAATGAGAACAGCACAACGGCGTGTGACCAGGCACCACGAGAGAGACAACCACGGCGGGCGGTGGGATGTGCTGCGTACATACCCCCGACGAGTCGACAGGCAGCTGAATACAGCTTAACTGCCCACTCGCGTCTTCTCGCTTGGAGATCTCCTGAAGGAGAAATGGGGGGAGGGAGGGGGGAGGAAGGGGAAGGAGGGGTTCAATTTTCACAGTTTCAACAGCAGGACTGAGAGGGGAATCAAAAAACACATGAGAAGAGGCAAGGAAGGAGAGGGGAAGGGGGAGAAGGGCAGCGTGCGGCCGCAACGGAGAGCAGGGCCGGGGCACCCGCTCCGCTCGGCACAGGGACGGGGCGGAAGATCTCAGACGGAGCGAAGCCCTTTGAAGGGACCAGCCTTACCTTTAAATTAAGTGTTTTGAACAGAGCTTGCTTCAGCTTCTAAGTGATAATTGTGCTAATGAAACACCAGCTAGTTATTGAAAACATCTTTTTTTTTTTTTTTTTGCAGCTGCATAATAGGATCTTTATTTATTATGCCTTCATTAAGTAGCAATGGAGGCTTTTAATGAATGTTTGATTAACACAATATCAGTCCTCCTACAGCCAGGTGAAATACCTAATTTAAGGAAAGCCACCAGAACCTGCCGTGAGTTCAGATCCCTCCTCACCCCCGTCAGTGGGGACGCCCATTTAAATCAGCGGGGTGCCCAAACGTGGAAGGGGTCTGCGGGCAGCAGGGCACAGCCCCATCCTGGGGGGCTTTGCCACACGAGTGGCCCCAGCACCTCTTCACAGCACCAGAAGTCAGTCTTCCCCTACCCGCTTGCAATGCACACGCCATTTTTGACCTCGCTGTGTTTCCCCTTCCTTGGGGTGGCTCTTCCAACGCTCCTCGGCACGTTTCAGCAGCGTGGCCGTGCCCAGTCCCGTCCCGCAGGGCTGTGGGAGGTTACACACCGCGGCAGGAGGGCACAGGTTGTCCCACCAGCTTGATTTCTTGCCTACAGGGCAAGGTAGCAACCAGAGGAAAGATCCATGGGATGTAAAACTCATCCCACTCTAGGTTGAGATGAAGAGTTTAAGAAAGAATGATCAGCTTTGAGATCTGGATGGGCCAACGGCATCTTGCTAGGCACATAGTGGACACTTAATTTAAAGTCTTTGGTTGTAACAGAGAGAAACATGGAAAAGCCATTGAAAGAAAACACAGAAACACTTTTCCTTCACAAGGAAAATCCCACTGAAACCGATAGGAATGCAAAAGGTAAGGGATGCAAGAAAAACACCATCCAAAATCCCCACTGGCGGGAGAAGGGACTGGTCCCTCTGGTTGAAGCCCAGAAGAAGTCAAAGTCCGTATTTCTCTGAGGATGCTACATCCAGAGAGGAGGTAGTGTCCTCCTGCAGAGGAAAGCATGGAGGTGCTGGAGGAGAATCCTGGGAAGGAAGCGGGGCACAGAGAAGGGTAAGGAATAAACCCACGAGTGAGGACAGCTGGGGACAAGGGGACATGAAACCAGGAGGATTGCCAATGAAAGAATACGCTTTGGAGAGAATATTGTTAGGAAGTCCCTCAGAAGAAGAGCTTTATGCCTGACAAAGAGAAGTCATTGCTTGCTTCAGAGAGAAATCCCCAGGGAAGGGACCCAAGAGGTCAGGCAGCAATTTCAAATTAGCACCTTGATCAAATGGAGTCCCCTGCTCACCTTCCCCACACCAACGCCAGGCTCGAGTTAAATCGGAGAACGCGCGGTCAAAAATAACCACGTTGCATAAAGTCCTGTGCCCGCCTCTCGCAAGAGAGAAGCAGGTTACCAAATAAAAAGAAAGGAGCGGGGGGGAAAAACTCAACCCTGCAAAATATATGGCTCCGTATTTAAAGTTTGGAACAGGTCCTTTTTGTTTCTCAACTGCTTATATACATCTGCTGCCTAGCAACTGGGGCTGCAAAGCCATGCACTAAAATTAACGAGGTGCTTGCAGATTGAGGAAAGGCACTCAAGGACCAGGGAGATAAAGGCAGCAGCCCCGGGGTTGTGTTTCAGCCCAGAAATCTGAAGAATGGAGGGAAAAAAAAACCAAAAAACAAAACCAACTCAGAAGAAGGGTCAAGTGCAATCACAGGAGGGGGACGCTGGGGTCTGTTTACAGCGAGAGATGATCTCTCTATTAATTCTGCTTAGGAGAGGATCCTTTGTGTGCTGGCTAGCAAAAACCAGAACGAGATCTGTTTGCAAAGCTACGCCCCGGCAAAGCTGAACAAACACAAACCAGCAAGGCCAGACCTGGCTCCCGACCTCCAGCAGACATTTGCTCCCTGTCTGCTGCGGGAAACTTGGGTTGAGCCGAGGGATCTCTTGATCCCATCGCAATCTACTGGAGGAGCGCGTAGAACTCGGAATAACAAGGACGTGGAAGGAAGATTATTTTTAAAACGCCATCATCAAAGCCCGAGATATAAAATAGCACTGTAATCGGAGTCACAAATTCTAGAAATCTGGTGCGAGTTCATTGAAATCGCCATGGTTGGGCAGAACTGGCCAGAGCGCGTTTGATCTTCGGAGGCTGAGCGGGATCCTGGTCCCTGCCCTCACCTCTCAGTACTGGCGCGAGCACCACTGGCTTCAGGCTGCCTCAGTGCTTCCCTGGATCAGAAGTTACTCCCCAATTTGCACTGCACTTAAAGCACATTTGCAGCTCACACGGAAATCCTGGAGCTGGCTTGGACCAGCCCGGTGCTGCCCCGGCAGAGGAGACGCAGGGGCAGGCAATGGGGCAGCCCTGCTGCAAGAAACAGCCAAAAGCAAATTTGGGGGGTGCTGCAGGCGGTTCCTCTGCCCCCAGGGAAGACATACCCTCAAGGACATGGTGATTGGAATACAATTGCAGCGTGTTAAGCCAGGGCATGAATTTACAGGGAGTCACGGCCACGGTACCAGCTGGCCGCAAAGCGAGCGCAGGATAAATCACTGCCCAGGGAAAGAGGCGCGCGGTGGCCGGGCGTGCGGGAGCGGGAGCATGCCGGCAGGCGAGCACGAGGATGCTCTAGCATGGAAAACCGGGCTGAGCCAAGGACCAGAGGTGTCAGCCTCCCTCGAGGACCAAGGATCGGAAAGGGGCTGCTGCATTTAAAGGCTGCGTCCTTTTCTCTAAGAAGCGGGGGCAGCAGGTGACCTCCCCCTCCAACAACCTTCAGAGAATCAATTTGCCAGACTGAACAGACAAAGGTTCGGTTTCAAAGCCGTCATCACAAGCAGACAAGGAGCTTTTTACCTCTCCTCGCTCGGGCAAGGGAACATTGTGCTATTTGGGAGAACCTGGCAGTGACCTTCCCCTTCAGCTGAATGGTGGGGGGGGATTTACAGACAGAAACAGTACGACAATAACAACTTAAAAAGTTTTCAAGCAACAACATGGAGAGAGACGATACCAAAAAAAAAAAAAAAAAAAATCTTCTTGCTATCTCCTGGTACAACTCCATTAATTTAACTCTAAACTGTGCTCCAAAAAGAATATTAATAACAAAAATGGTTCTGTGCGTAGAACAGGGTGGCAGGATACTAAGATACACAAGCAACAAATCTTAAATAATATTTAGTCACCCCAGAATGCTTATAAAAATCAGAGACAGCGTGTAAGAGCACAGCCTATACAAACAGATCCCAGTGAGCAGTTTTAGGTTGTATTTACCTCTCCCACCCCCTGGGCAGGCTGCACAGGTCCCCTCCCCTTACCCATGTTCTTGGACAGTCGGACAATTTTTGCAGGGAGCGGGTGGGCATCGCAGGCCCCCACTCTGGGGACGAGGTGACATGCTCACCCGCTCCAAGCTGGACAGTTGGGAAGGCAGCAGGTTGAAAAAAAAAGGTTGAGTTCAAACCTAAGTGCCCCCCTGCCCTTCCATGGAAGCCTCCAGCAATCCGGGATGTCTCGTGGAGGTGCCCAGCCCGAGGAAGCAGCCAGCAGAGACCAAAAATCATGTACTGTAAAATGTGCAGAGCGCTGCAGGGCTGGCTGCAGGAAGAGCTCCATGAACGTACGCCATCAAAAAAAGATAATTGTGTCACTAATCTCCTACCAGCCTGAGTAAGTTTTCAGGAGGGGCTTTTAATCTGGCTGCCAAACACGGTGAGAACTGTCTCAAAGCCACTGTCATAGCAGCGATCCCATCTGCAGTGCCTGACTTACCGCTGAATTCCCACTCCTGCATTAATGCTAACAACGCTTTTCATTTAAGCCCTTCGTCTAGAGGGCTTGCTGTATTAAATTGCACTGTGGCTAAGAAAGAAAGAAAGGAAAAAGACGACCAAATATTTTCCCCCACTTTTTTCATGTACCGCTCTTGTAAACGTATTGCTGTCCATCTCAGAAATCAAATTCCAGGATCTGGAGGCCCTGAAACTTTAGAAGAAAGCAAAGGCACAAGCGTGAGGACATTACCTCCGTCTGGAAACCCTCTACCAGGATGGCCACCAGCAGGTTAAAGAGAACATAATTGCCAAACGTCATGAGAGCGATGAAGTAGAGAGCAGCCCAGGAGGAGGTCGATGCCATGCCGTTGTAGAGGACCTTGTTCCAGTCTTCCTGGGTCAAAATCTGCAGAGGAAGGGTATCAGGAAAATGGAGATACCGCAGGATTGTGTGCGGTTTGCCCCGAGCCTGGCTGGGTATCTGTGCTCTGGATGGGCCAAATGAGCATCCCACTTGTGGGGTATCCATTGTAGCCGTAACCACAGGAGGATAAATCTGGCCCAAGCCATCTTCTAAGCCAGAGAAGAGACAAGGACCAAAGTGGCCGTGGCTCCCCTGCTACCAGTAAGGACCCTGCCCAAACTGCCCCGACTGCCACCCGCACCAAGGGACGCGTTCAGCCATCAGGGAGTGCAACCTCTCCTGGGTCAGACCTTTCCTTCGGTCGGCCAGAGCAGCTAAAAGTCCTTCACAGATCCAGCAGTTACAGAGCTCAGAGCCGCTACAACAAAGCACTGCACATATCAATTGTGGGCTTAAACCAGATTCTGTTCTGCGTCGAGATATCACTGCAAACGGTCCTGATCTCCTCCTCTCCATCTCCACCCTCTACACTTACTTTCACCCGCCCAGCCCATACCCTGCAAATGCAAGAGCCTCCTACCTCAGCAGCTCTTCCTCATTTTATTCTGGAAAATGGTCTGAAAACCCCTGCATTCCTGCACTTGTGGCTTTGGGTCTTCTCCCTTCCACAGCAAGGAGCTTGACTAAGCTCTGTCAGACGCTTTGGAAAACCACCCCAGCCCCTGCAGCCCCAAAACACACACGAGTTGTGGCATTTTCCATTTTGTACCTGGAAAACGGTGACAATGGCCCAGAGCAAGGAGTCAAAGTTCTTCCTGTCAGGCAGCGTGTCGCCGTCTCGCTCCGAAGCAAACTTACAGCCAAAGAGGTGCATCCCCAGGATGCTGCACGGGAGGGAAAGCAGGGGCTCAACAGGAGACGACATCGGTCTCCTGTTAAAAACTAATAACCATACAGCAGGGCTGACTGTGTCTCCTGATTTCACCTCAGCAATTTTTTTTTTCTTTTTTTTTTTTTTTTTAAAAAGATGAATCATTTGTTCACTGAAAAACATGCCTCGAGATCATGCAAACCAGTTGTGAATTTGGGTCAGATCTGTCAAACAGTTTCAACCAAAAAGTATGTCCGCTCCTCCTTTTTCTTCTCCTTTGGGTTTTTTTTGGGTTTGGTTGTTTGTTTTTTTTTAAGTCAAAACATTTTGTTTCAACATTTTCTAAACAAAATGTTTTGACTTTCTGTTTTGCAATGACACATTTTTAGCAAACTATGCTTAAATTGAATTAGGAAGACAGAGAGGGTTTCTGTGAAATGTCCAAATGAGACATACCAGGGGACCCAAACCAGCTTTTTCAATTTGGACAGGAAAACAGAATACCTTTCATTTGAGATTGATACTAAAAGAATAATTTGTTTTCCCCTGCTCTCGGCCAGTAACCTGAATAATCAAATTATTTACAGCTCTACTGAGCACCGCGGCTGCAAATGGTGGCTTTGGAGTGAAACGTCTCACTGGGAGAAGGGACATTATTCCATGGAAGAGACTCGCTTTCTTCAGCCTTCCCAGTGCCCGGATTGCCGGAACACCAGCGTTGGCTGTTACAAAGAGACAGGCTCTTCTCAAAATCTAGACCAAAATCCAAAAATTCAGGGCCCTGCCAAGCCTATTTCTAACGTTTCCACTGCAGAACCTCACTCCTCAGAAGAAGAGGCCATGCAAGAGCACAAGCACCACCACGGCTGACTTTATTTTAGGAACATCGCCCTCTCCTCGGCAATATTTTTAGCACCAGGCTTTCTGCGAGTCAGTAAGTAATGGAACCGCTGTCTTGGGGTGATGTCAAGGAATCATCCAGCTGAAAGATTTTCCTTGTAAATCATCTTGCAAAGACAGATGTCTTGTTTGGCCAGAGTTAAGAGAATTTAGTCAGGGCAGCAAGCCACCGCCAGCGCTGGCCAGCGCTGCCGTTTCTGGGACTGTTCAGCTCAGCCATGTCCTGGCAGGGACTCTTACATCTCCTCACCTCACCATGGGATCCCACCTAAAAAACCCAGAGAAACCTCAGGACTGGGAATCAGAAGCGCTCACCTGAAGATGAAGATGAAGAGCATCAGCAACATGCAGAACGTAGCCACATTATCCATGGTCTTCATGAGGACTACAAGCTGGCGCTGGAGGGCTGGCATGAAGCGGACCAGCTTCAAAACTCTCATGAGCCGAAAGGTCCGCAGGACCGAGAGCCCCCCGCCTTGCTGGCCCACTATCTCCCACACACTGAGGGAGGAAAAAAGGTCATTGCAGGATGAGAAGACAAAGCCTAACGCAAAGGCACGGAGGAGAGGAAGCAAAGGGAGGGTGAAATTCAGAGAGAAGAGGGATGGAAAGCGGGCAGAGACACACTGCCAGTGCCCCCGGTGAGCTGGACTCCATCCAGGCTTGCAAAGAGCAGAGCCCCACTAGAGCGTCAAAACCACACCTGCAAATCAGTGGCTGCAGCTGCAGGGGCAATTACAGCTTTTGCACATGCCAAAAAACCAGACAGCTACTCAATCGGGCACTGGTTGTACTATTTGGATCCTAGACTTTCCCAGGATGTTGGCACTGATAGCTTTCTGCTTGGGCCTCTCTCTAAAACGGCCATAAAATAACCCCAAGATATGCATTAGCAATCGTGCCTAAGTGCATTAATTTACAGCAGAGAATTATAAAGTGTCATAGGAAGGTATTTATGCCCATTCTCCATTACTTTCTGTTTAATTAAACAGCCAAATGAGGGGAAACACACATAAAGAAAGCTCTAGGTTTGTACCTAATCACCACGATGATCCCATCAAAGATGTTGTATGGATTCTTAATGTAGCCAAAAGGACCATAAACAAGGACTTTCAACAGCATCTCCAGGGCAAAGAGGCTTGTGAAGACGATGTTGCTGATCTCCAGGGCGTTGGTAAGCTCCTCCGGCTGGGGAAAGAAGAGGAGGAAAGGGACATGGTAAGCAGCACAGCTCCATTTGTTAGGCGTATCTGAAATTACACCTGGAAATACGAGCCCCAGTCTTGCAAGTGGAGGAATACCGATGCTAACAGTGTAGCGAGAAAATGGTAATAGCTCACTCAAAGCCCCGGAGAGAGAAGAAAAATACTATCAGAGTATTTAAGGTTTATACACCCATCGTAAATTGAGCAGGTAAATCCAGACATGGACTTCACGTTAATCGCAGCTTTAGTACCACCTCAGGAGAGTTGTGCAGAAGTGGCAGGTACCAAGCCTTAACGCTTTCACGTCCTCCAAACAAATTCTCCTTGTGCAGAAGGGAAAGTCAGACCGTTTTCTCACATAAATATCCTTTCAGGGCCTGTCTTTTTACTTAGTATCTCATCAAAAGATTTAAGCTAAGATTTTCAAATGCAGAGATTTGAGGTGTTATAACTGGAGCAGCTCAAAAAAACCTCGTTATCAGGAAGCCCCACATACTGTGACTGGGGAAGGGCCTGATCCTGGCAATTCAGATTGGCAACCTAAAAATAGAGATACGAAAAAACCCTAACAAACAGACTTCCCGTAATCTTAGACCTAAATTAATACTGTCCATGTTTTTCTAGCATATTTCACAGAGGGTTCCTGACAATGCCTGCAGACACCCAGCGCTGTGCTTTCCCCGGCGGGTGGGTGGGCATTATTGGAAAACGTATGGCAGAAGACAAAAACCGGTGGCGTAGTCTGTTGAGGATCAGTCAGTGGCAAAGACAGGAGCAGAATCTGCAGTACCAGATCCCTTCTCCCCATTTAACCCCAACACACAGCCACAACTGCATGTTTCTACTTAAAGGCTTCATTAAAATCAAGAGACCGTGTCCTGCTGGCAGATGGCCGCGGGGTCATGTCGGCAACGCCGAGGTGCCCTGCGGGGCCGTGGACCGGCACAGTTCACAAAACACCTTACACACACTGGGTGCGGGATTCCTCTTAGGGGTGGTCTGGCACTTAACTCACCCGGATACTTCTCTAAATCCCCACGTGTAACCACCCACGGCTTTGGTGCCTGAACACCACGGGGGGTTACAGCCAGATGTGCAGGTTCACGGCAGCTACGCCACGAGCAGAAGCCAACGTGCAACATGTGCTGTTGACTGCTCCCACCACTTACATGAAACACCTTCATGGCTGGCCAAAGACTTCCTACGACAGGCCAGGAGCTGCCACGCCAATGCACATGCTGCGGCACAAGCTGCAGGGTTTGACGTGAGGTGACCCAACCCCAACCCAACACCATGGAAGCCAGGAGAGGGGATGGCTCAGGGGCAGGGTCAACACTTGATCGACTGTGCTTCAGAGCCCCAAGAAACTACAGCAACCAAACGCTTCACAGATATACGCTTGCAAATAAACAGATAAATCCACATGGACATTCAACTCTCTCTTTCTCAGGGTTGAAGTCTCCAGGCACAGCTGGCAAAGCCCTTGCAGCTCAAGTTCCTCCAACCCGGTGCAATGGTAGATGGGGACCCAAATTGGTCTGATTTTATCCCAGCATGGTAGTGTAATCCCTGGGGACTTGCGCTGATACCGGTGGGAGCTTGTACTGACACAGCAATGGTCACAGGATAGCGAAGGGGGAAACAGCAGCGCTGAAAAGAAAAAGTAATAAAAAAAGAAAAAAAAAAAGAAAAGGAGGGGTGTTGAACTCTTCCTATACCTCAAACATCCTCGCTGAGGAACGGATCCCTGGGCTAGAGTTTGCCAAACACACTGGACGTACAGCCCAAATCGCCTCCTTGCTGATCTAGAGCTAAAACACAAATGCTCCAGCTCCCGATATCAAACGCAGCCCTGGTTTAAAATCATATCCTATGGGAACACTCAGACACAAAGTAATAAATAGGCTGAGAAGTTATATGTCAAGCTGCACCTCAGGACAATTTCAAATAGCTGAAAGTCTACATTAGTCACAAAAAAAAAAAATGCCAACTCATTCACGAGTGCCCCAGCGCCGAGGCAGGCTGCGCTGTTATCGTTACCGCAGCGATACTGCTGGAAAGGAAACGTGTTCCTGGAAGCTTTGCTTCTCATCCATCGGCACCACTAACCCGGGCCCCGAAGGCTGATTTCTGATTTCCACCATCTGTTCCCCCTCTGCGACCACCCTGCCAGATCTAACCTGCCCCGCAGGCACAACGGGGTTAAGTCCCTCAATGCCTGAGCAGTGCCCAGCATCGCCCGCAGCCGCGGCATCCCTTCCCCGCGGGGCTGGCATGGAAAACCCAACCAGCCCCGGCAGGGATCTCATGTTGATAGCGTGGATTAATGAAACTCTGCACTTCGCGAGCACCTACTGGGTGGAGATGTTATTGGGATGTATAAATCCAGACGGGAGGTGCTGGCAGGGCTCTGCCGGGTGACGTGGGGAGCCACAGGGGGAGCAGCTCTTACGCTGCAACTCTCCCAGGACCCCCAGCACCCGCTGATCCATGAAAGATCACTCCCAGCCCACCCAGCTCACGACAGCCCCAAATACCCCCGGCACCGGCACAGGAGGGCTACGGGTCAGCCTGTGCAGCGTGCTGATGCTCAGCACCTGCAGCAGGGCTGAATCCATCCATCTCCCCCTGCTTCACCCCAAAAAAAGACCCCTGGTCCCCCACTCCTCCTCTGCACACTCTTTTCCACTTCCCCCGCAGGAAATGGTTTTTAATATCTGAGACATTGGGTGCCCATAATAAAGAATGGGATCTTCTGAACCAGAGTTGAGAATTAATACCCCAAAATCTAAGATGAATGGCCAAAATGGGTTAAAAGAGGAAGGGAAAACTTCCCTTTCACCTGACCAGGAGAAGAGGAGAGTCTCCAGGGCAGCCTGGAGCTCTGCCAAGGGAGGGCGAGGTGAGCATCTGCTGGAAGCACACAGCAACCAGACCCAGCTGAAATCGAGGAGTTATTTTGCTTCAGGAAACAACACGTCCCCAGACAGTTAAGACAGGGCAATGTGAATTACTCCGAGGACTTCTGCAGCCAGCTGTGGAGCGCTCTCCCCCAAGCCCCTCGCTCCCACTCGGGGGGTCCCCAGGGCAGCTCGTGAGCCCCCTGCAACAGCTCCGCATCCCTTCCGAGGGACACATCGCTGCAGCCAGTCCATGGGGCACCCGCCCGGACCCCTGCCGCGAGCACCGCTGGGAATTATTTATAAAAATAGAGGTGGGCTGAGATCGTGATCCTGCCCAAGGGGATCACAGCCAGGCAGTGGGGATTCAAACACTTCTGAGAACGCCAGCTACAAGATTTCCATGCAGCCATAGATGCGTATAGATAATAAAACTGTTTATAATATGCTTCTGCTCTAGAGAAATCACAAACACGTCTGAGACATCTTTCCTTAGACATCATTACAATACAGCAGGAAAGCGGCTCTTCTCTCCCTTGGGAATTGAAATTGTCATCTCATCCCAAACAGGAACGCAGTTTCAGAATTGGCGAACCAAAACACTTTGTGCGCAAAATTTTGAAAGCTCTCCCCTCCGTTTCAGCCCCTATTCCCTTATCCATTTGCTCTGTACTGTAAATCAACCAAAATTAAAAAACATAAATAAAAGTCAGCTGGAAGAAGAACATGGAACTTTTTGTTCCCCAACTGTTCAAATGGATGTTTCAAATATCCCAGACAACGTATTTCAATAATTTTTTTATTTTTTGAAGCCAGCTCACTGAAACTGCTCCCCTCCCACAAACAGCTTCAAGTTTGATAAAGTGCCATTTTCGGGCAATAACTGTCTAATCAAAACAATACTGACCAGCTCTAGCCGTAAAGTACCTGGGAGAGTCACCGACCCCTGGCACACAACCAGCTCCACGGCTCCTTGCCGGGCATGGAGGAAAAGAGCCCATAAAATCAAGCAGCTTTCCCCTCCGAGGGCCACAACACAGCAGCCAGGGGAGGCAGCATCCTTCCTTTGACTAAATGATATATTTGGAAAACAAACCCCTCCAGGAAACCCCCTGGAAAGGGCATTTTGTGGGGAAGCAGAGCCCAAGGTGCAGACCCTGGGGTTTCTTCGCAGCACAAAGCCTCCTGCCCCCCACCCCAGCTACAGCACATCTGCCACAGCCTCAGCTTCTCCATTAAGAGAAGAGTCTGCTAATTCTCTCATCAGCAGCAGCAGTGACTAATTAAAAGGAAAGCATCTTATGATTAAACGAGCAACACCCAGAAAGAGCGAGATGCAAGCGCGATTCAGCTGTGGCACGAAACGCCAGCTCTTCCAACGAGTCTTCAGTAAATACCGAATTTTGTTTCCAGGACACCTCACCTTGCTGGACACACAGACGTGGTGTCCTGGATAAATCATTCCCTGTTAGCTCTCTGTTTGTGTAGTGTCGACTTGTTGATGTACCAAACAGCACATTGACAAGCTCTGGCAGCACATAAAATAGGAGCAGACAGCAGAGCATCTCTCATAAACACCATGCAGCAAGCGAAGGCGGCGGGGAGGAGGCGAGCCACGGGCGCCCGCCCAGACGTAATCCTGCCTGGCAGGGTGCAAACCGCGGCGGTGAGGAGGGGATGCTCTCTGCACCCTGCCGGGAGGTTTCAGGCAGGGCTGCCTGGCACCAAGTAGGGCACTGCCATGGGGGACAGGAGGAGGCAAGGGGAGATGTCCCCAGGTAGTAAACGTTGCCTCGAGGGGTACCTCAGAGCTGGACCAGCGCCTTGCCCTTTTTCAGCATTCAGAAGTAGGCTGTAACGCATTTCTTTCTTTTTTTTTTTTTTCTTTTTTTAAACTGGGTAGAAGCTCACAAGCGACGTTTCTGATGGCAGAAGGGATGTGCTCCATTTCCATCTGGGCACGATGGCACACGCTACTCCTTCCCGTGCACGGGGCTCCGAGGTGTCTGCTGAGCAGGCGAGGCTGCAGGCAACGAGTCAGGGAAAAAGGTGAGGACAGGGGCTGGGGTCATTAAAAGCGCAAGCCCCAGGGGCCGTGTTCCCCAATTCCTGAAAGATGAGCCCTGCTGCGTGATGAAGTGCAACCAAGTGCCCTGGCAGATGGTGCACAGAGCTTACAAGGCTTCTACTGCCGCTGTCCTCCAGCCGTGACCCATACAAGGCACAGGCATGGCACAGGCTCTTCATCATCATCAGACCTGCACCCAGCGCCGTGGGCATGTCTGGCGTGGATCCGTCCATCCCCATTTCCCCCTTGCCCAGGCAGCAAGCTCCAGGCTGTGGCCAAGCCTGGTCTTGCCCAGCCCCTGCCCCTGGGGATGTCAGCACAAAAGAGCAGAAGCACCCCAGGGTCTTTCCTCTCTATCTTGCTAACAATAAAATAAAACAGAAAAACCACTCTGTCTCACCGCAGCACAGAGGGAGGGACGGGGTGACCAGCCAGGAGGCAGATCCCTCCTGATCCCGAGGGCTCTGCTTCTGCGAGCAGATCCAGAAGACCATGAAAACTTCTAACCCATTCAAACGGCTGCAGAATAAAACCCTTCTGAAACCATTACCATGGCAACTAACGAAAAATAACACAGAAAGAAAATACCAACCTCAGCTATTTCACAGGAAACACCAACAACATTTTACTGACTCATCACTTGCAGATTTTTAATATATATACACATAAGAAAAATATCAAACGGGTCACACAAAGACGCAATTTTCAACCTGACCATTAAGATCCTCCCCACCCTCTGCGTGGGTGCAGACACGCACCAGGTCCGCCTTGAAACAGGAGCCAGACCACGAGTCCTGGGGCAAAACACAAGAAATTCTGAACGGAAGTAGCTATTAATTAACAAAACGAGGTGCCCTTTTTTTGTCCTCTCCTACGCCTGGTTCCCCGTCACTTGTAGCTCATGGCCATGGCCTCAGTCAACCAACGAGCCTTCTCCATGCCCTGCCCTCATCGCACCCACATTATTCCCCCTGCCTTGGTGTAGCCGCTGAGCCACGGCCATCCGAAACCCCACTTTGGTTCCCTTTGGTAAATACAGCTCCTCTGAGCTCCAGAGCCGCTTGCTACTTTATAAATAGAAACTCAACCCACGCATATTTTCAGCGATGACATTCATTGTCTTTGGGGCTCCTTAAAAGGCATCGGGCTTTAGCTATTGTCCTGGGTCCAGCAGCGCGAACCTGAGCCGTGCTTAACCAGAGCCCGACAGACCGATAGGCTTTCTCTGCTCATCCTTTGCCGAGTTGGTTAAAGAAAACAATTCAGAAAGTAGCAGGATTGCAGCGGTTTTTGCTCTGCTCCTCCTGGGGCTGGAGGCACGGAAAGGGCAGCGTGCTCGCTGCTCGGTGGGCTGGAGGAGGACTGCTGGGAAGTTCAGGATTTATAGGCATTTGTTAAAAGGAAATGACTTTGACAGACAAGTGAACAAGTCCAGTTTCACCCCATCACCGCATGGGAAAGGAGGATTTTGTTACGGGCTGAACGGAGGCTGAATATTTCATGTCATGGCAAGCAATGCTGTAAGAAAGGGAGGAAAGCAGCTTTCATTTCGGAGAAATCGGAGTTGTCTGCACAGGAGGGACTCCCCTTCCACCACCGCTGCTAATCTTCTCACCTTCCACCCATTCTTCCCCGTTCCAGTTAACAAATGTCCCTTCCCACCCCACACCTGCAGAAGGAAGGAGCTGAGTCCCATGGACATGGCACCTTCTGGTGCAAGACCTTCCTCTCCACCACATCCTTGTTGAGCAACCATGGCCAACAACTGAATTCCCCAGCCCCGACTGCCCATACGGGGTCGTGTCCCCATGCACCTCTGCCTCCTGTTCACCCCGAGCCTGGGGTGCAAATGAGGGGACGAGCCCCGAGCACGATGGAGAACCTCATCATCCAACCTTGAAGGAACCTGCCATGAATTATCCCTGCCCAGGACCATAAACAGGACCTGCAGACCATGCTCTCGTCCCCCAAGCCCTGGGGCTGGGCTCTCTTTACCACTCTCAGGAGGCACAGCAGATATTCTTGCCTGAACTCCTTATCTCTCTCAGCTTGAGATTTCTGGATTAATATTATCCCAGAAAATGCAAGAAAAACATGAACTGGCTCATCCCTCTGCCCAGGTTTCGAAGGAGCTTAAGCTGAACAAAAGCTGCATTTCCACTTGGTCACACCTTGTAAGTACTTGAGATTTAAAGCCCTCTATTTCTAGTTAATCTAAACCAAGTTTGAAACTTATCTCCCCATTAGTACTTGAGAAGGTACCAGGGGGAGGGAGGAAATAAAAAAAGAGAAAGAAAAAAGCTGTCTCTGATGGCTCCTGCACAGTTCTGCTGAACCCGGGTTTCTGATGCTGGTAACGCTATCTCTAATGCTGACAGACGTCCACAGGGAGAAAGCCGGTCGTTTCCTAACATCAGCAAAAAAACAATCGTAACAAAGAGCTGAAATCCAGCAGACACGAGGGAAAAACCGCTCGGCTCCTGTCCCCGCTCCCGCTGGGGGCTGAGCGGGGTGGGAAGGGGCTCTGTGAGGACACGAGTGGCAGCAGGGCAGAGTCATGGGCACCACCAGCATTGGCACCAACCTCTACCAGGAGAACTGGGGGGAAAAAATGGACTCTGATCCCTGGGAGATCACCAGCAATCAGCAATCAGGAGCACTTACAGATGAAAGCGTTTGCTGGTGCAAGCTGAGGATGCTCCAGAAGCTCTAGCTGAGTTTGCTGGCTCCCACCCAAGGGGAACAACCACATCATAATCAAAGAAGGAGCAGAGACAAATGCCCGGCTATCTGCCGAGAGCAGCGATTTTTCATCCACGCAGGGATGAAGCAAGTTTCAAGAGCACACATCATTTTCCCATTTCACTGAGCCGGAGTCTCTTCTCAACGCTGCCTGAGCAGAGATAACACGAGGGTACGGATGGCAGCCGAAACAACAGCTGTAATGATAGGATCTAAGGCAGCCCGACTATTTCCAGCCTCTGAACTAAATTAACAGGAAAGGGTTGACACTTACGGCTCCCCATCCAGGGAGCTGAAGAAAACTTTAGTAGATGTCAAGGAATCCACATAGGCACATCCTTAAAGCATGCAGAGAACTGAATTATCTGATAAAAAACCCCATACATTTTCCAGTTGCATGAAATCTCTTTTAATTTTCAAATCATTCAGGCTCCAGAACCAGGATAAAGCCTGCTTTATAGGCACAGCCCATGTTTTTAATGACTATGAGGGCCGTGGCACCCCTGTGTTTTGCATGACGTTCTGGAAGAGCTTTGTGAGCAAGTCAATTAAAACACACGAGTTCCTACAAGACCTCATAAACCCTTCAAATCACGGAGGAGCGGAAGAACCCCCGAGGTCCGTAAAAAGTATTACCCCCCAATAACAAACAGAGAGCTGTTTTTGAAGTCAGTGATCCTAGTGATTAACAGCTCTGATGACTTCCATTAGCATTGACTTGACTCCTCCAGTCTCCAACAACAAACCGTTAATAAGAGTAATTTCTGCTTAAGCAGGAGCTAATTGAATACAGCGCGTGCAAATCTATAGGGCACCTCATTTTCCTGCCGTGGGAGTGCCCTATGCAGCTGTAGCACTGAGAAATTAAGTTGACGCTCGCTACAAGCCCTGCATTGGGCAAAGCCAGCAGACACCGAGGGAGGGAAAGCCTCGCCGTGCTGCCAAAGCTTTGATCACTTGGCTAAGAGTAGCTGGCACGGGGCTGGAGAGATGTGTAATGGAGTTAAATAGAGGCATGGGATATGCACCAACGTGGAAGTGGAGATATGTCTAGGAAGAGAAGACGGTGCGTGAACGCGGGACCTTGCGAGCTCCCGGGAAGAGCCTGGGGCAGATGGAGGTTGTCCTGGGAAAGGCTGTCTCATGGATTGAAGGGATGCACACGCGCGCCTAAGTGCCCTCCTGAATCGAAGCCTGATGAATCAGATTCTTATGGGGAAGCATCAAATTAGAAATTTCACCACAGAGAAAAGTTGGGCTGTACTATTAAGGCCACGGTTGGAGTAAAGTAGTCGGGGTGCAGGATTAAGGGGGTACAGCACTGGTTTGCATTGGTGCGTGATGCAGAGAGCCCCTGGTGCAGCACCAGCTGCTGCCTGGATGTGGGACAGGTCTTTGAGTCCCTGCACTCGCAGGAAACAATTCAAAAGAGGTGCTAGAGATACCAAAAATATCTTATAAAAAAAGATTCCCTTTCTTCCTGACCTGGAGACCTGACACAAACCCATGCACATGAAAGAAGCCAAAATTTAAATGTCCTGGATCGACCTGATGTGGAGTCGCAGAGGTTGGAGAGGACACGGTGCTACCCATGACCACCCTATGCAGCCAGACAAGGGCAAGCCGGGCAGCACGCACCCTGCGAGCTGCAGCTCATCCCCGGATCCTCCACAGTCTCCTCGGGAGGCAAACAAGCATTTGGCAAGATCTCGTTTTGGCACATAGGGATGTCAAAGGAGCAGCCTCCACATGCCCGACAAATCTGCAGCTGCCCTCCACCACTCCAGCAGCCAGCAGCAAAACGTTCAACTTGGCTTGAAACTGGTGGAGACTAGGATGCTCTTGACCACCGAGTCCTGGGGGTAAAGTGCTTCTGATCCCCAAAACACCCTTATTTCTTGAGGCAGTGCTCACAAATGGATCCAGACCTGCTGCCCTCCAGCCTGCCCAGGACTTTGGACACTAGCACAGACTCAAGCACCCCAAGACCTGGGGCACCAGCCTGCCAAATCCCCACTGTCCAGCTCCGTTACACCACCACCATGCAGCAATCCAATTTTCCTCCCACATGGAGAAATCAATCAGTGGGTGTCACAACAGCTAATAATTTTCAGTTACCTTCTTCCCTGCACGCTGAATTCGGGCAGAAGCAGAAGTACTTAAGCACCATTTGGGTGACTATTATTGATGCTTGAACCTGGAGCCTCATGGTCCCTCCACGCCGGCAGCTTTTCTACTGCTGCTGCAGTTGCTGACCCTTCACCTCCCCTCCGATCATCCTGGATACCTGAAAATTTCACGTCCTCTGATGCTGATTAGGAAGACTCCCATGTTCTCCAGCCTCGACTGTTTACATAAATAGACACTTTAATGCATTTTGCCAGCAAGCTTTCCTTTGACACTTTGGCACAGATGGTTGGTATTTCCATGCCGCAGCAGCTATGAGATCGTAATGTTACCAGTGACAACTTTGCATCATCTGTACCGTGCGCGCTCCGGGCCCCTGCAGCGGGACGCACCAGGAATTCAGCTTGAGATACTACCACGGGCTGAGGCTGCTCCTGCCATCCGCAGGTGGAGTTCGCACACCTTGGTTTGGGGCACTGCTGCTCTGTGGATTCCTACAACGCCTTGCTGTGGCGGCGGGTGCTTACCCGTTATCCTCCTGCTGGGGGGACCTCGGGCATCGCCTCCTCCCACTTCCTCGAAGAATTGCCTCCCATGGACGATCTTTTCTCCTTGGGTGCTGTCCCAAAAAGCCACTCACCCCTGTCATCTCTCCAATTTGCTTTTGAGAATTAACGAAAGGTTCTCTACAGGTCTGAACCAATTTCATCTTCCTTCCTTCAGAGACACCAGAGTTCTGGACCACTCTAGATCCAAGTCCCCACAAGCTCCAGCCATGGATTTGAACCGACTGCAGCTTTGGGGAGGCCAGTGCAGGACTCTCCAGTCTCTTGTTATGTTAACAATGGCAAAACACCGCAGAGACGGCGGCTGAAATTCAAGCGCTATTTAAACAAATGAATATGTAGAGTATAGTTCATACAATGCGAGTTCAGACAAGGAAAATCGGAACAGCCAGGCAGCTCAATGCGAACCAGATTTTAAAAACAAAAACAAAACCCCAAAGCCCTTCCTCAAGGAAGCCCTTGCCGAATTCTTTCCCCTGCTGAGGAGTCCAACATCACGCCTTGTACTAAAGCCTTTGCATTTCACTCCAAGGAAGGATTTGGAGGAAAAAAAAAAAAAAAGCAAGCAGCACATTATGGAACACAGTCTGGCTTACAGCCAGGGTTGGGGGAAAGCAGCACAGAAACCCTCTGGTTTAGCAGCACATTTTACTCCTGCTCTATGGCAGAACAAGCTTTTGCAAAGCCCTAGCCGTTTGAACCCAAAGCACAGCAGAATCTCAGCTTCCCTAAGGCGAATCAGTCAATTGGCTCAACAGTGTATTTAAAATCCCCCGGAGTCTACCTTTAAATCACCTTTATATTCCTCTACCCAAAGCTAATAGTTTCTACCTGCATTTTGCTTCATCTCCGTAGAAAAACAAGCTATTTAGCCGTCACATTAATAATGCGCAGCAATCTGGTTGTCATTTCCCTGATGGAAAATTTCACACTGCTGCCCAGCAGCAGCGACATGGTGAGTGCTGCATGCACCTCAAACCGCTCTGCCTTCCTCCCACTAAACCCAGCAGCCATGAGAAAGGCAGGAGTCAGAGCGGGACGGGTGGGGAGGATGGGCAGAAAACGCAGAGTTAAGCCCGGTCAGGTGTACCTACTGCTCACACACGTGCAGGAACCACGTGGAGGCAACCTGATGCTGAGTGAGAAAGCCAGCAAGCTCATGTCAGAAGGAGCTTAGAGGAGACCCAGCTCCTGAACCCCCAGCCATACGATGGTAAAATATTTGTTGAGAATGACTTTACTGGGGAAGGTGGTCTATGGAGAGGAGCTTTGGGACGGAAGGTCCTAAGGTAGGAGGTGAGCTCCTGGGGACATGAACTACCGTTGCTATGTGCATCCAGCACTCCTGGCCACGGGTACTCAGTCTGGCCAGGTTGACTGATGGGTGAATGCAAATAAACACCAAGAGGTGGGGGCCAGTGTTAAAGAACACACTCCAAATTTCCACTCATTTTGATGTGCCTTCAAACCACCACTTTCATCCTAAATATCCCAACGTGGCCTTCTCTGGTTGATAAGTCTGTCAAGCAAATGACTGTAAAGACTGTTTCAGTCTTCTCCATCGCCCATGGAGAAAAGCAGGTCTCTCCAGGGTGCCTGTCCCAAGGTGAGATGCAAAGCCTCCAGAGGAGCCCACTTCTCTCCCCTGGCTATAACGAGGACCTCAGCTGATCATAGAATCATAGAATGCTTTGGGTTGGAAGGGACCTTTAAAGGTCATCTAGTCCAACCCCCCTGCAGTGAGCAGGGACATCTTTAACCAGATCAGGTTGCTCACAGCCCCATCCAACCTGACTTTGAATGTTTCCAGGGATGGGGCCTCCACTACCTCTCTGGGCAACCTGTTCCAGTGCTTCACCACCCTCAGTGTAAAAAAATTTTTCCTTATATCTAGCCTAAATCCACCCTCCTTTAGTTTAAAACCATTACCCCTTGTCCTGTCACAACAGGCCTTGCTAAAAAGCCTGTCCCCATCTTTCCTATAGGCCCCCTTTAAGTACTGAAAGGCCGCACTAAGGTCTCCCCGCAGCCTTCTCTTCTCCAGGCTGAACAGCCCCAACTCTCTCAGCCTGTCCTCATAGCAGAGGTGCTCCAGCCCTCAGATCATTTTTGTGGCCCTCTTCTGGACCCGCTCCAACAGCTCCATGTCCTTCTTGTGCTGAGGGCTCCAGAGCTGGACGCAGGGCTCCAGGTGGGGTCTCACCAGAGCCGAGTAGAGGGGCAGAATCCCCTCCCTCAACCTGCTGGCCACGCTGCTGGGGATGCAGCCCAGGATAGGGTTGGCCTTCTGGGCTGCAAGCGCACACTGCTGGCTCATGTCCAGCTTTTCATCCACCAGTACCCCCAAGTCCCTCTCCGCAGGGCTGCTCTCAATCCCCTCATCTCCCAGCCTGTATTGATATCGGGGGTTGCCCCGACCCAAGTGCAGGACCTTGCACTTGGCCTTGTTGAACCTCAACAACCTTGTTGAACCTTGTTGATCAGCTCATGTTCTGAAGTCCAGGAAGCTCTGGTGGTCCCAGAGCTGCTGAATCCTACCCAACACTGCTGGGGACAGATGGGAGGGCAGAAGCCTTCCTCCTCCCAGACTAACCACCGGCCCATCCGTCCTCTCACACAGTAGCTGCTAGCGTGTCCTCTCCCCTCTGGCAAGATGCTGGTAAACAACACAAGGCTTTTGACATGGCACCATAAAACATGTCCTGAAAGTATTTATCCTAATATAGCCTGGTGTGCCCAGGGTGGCCTCGTGTGAAAAGCCCAAGAGGTAAATATTCATTAAATAAGCAGAGAGCTTAATATAGAAAGTCATGGAGTCAAGTACTCTTCAAGCCCCCTCACGTCTTTGCAAACATCAGCCAATGAAGATAAATTTGGCGCGGTTGATCACTTGCACTTTTAAGAAAGGCTCTTCTAAAAGAAAAAAATCACATGTTTCAGTGTTTATAATCTCTGCAGAAAGGCCTGGTCCAGCATTTCTCCCCTCTAATTCCTGCTCTCATAACTGTCAGATTATGAAACTGCAGACTATAAGCCTCCAGAGTTCACAGAAAAACACCTCTCTGCTCTCTGCCGCCACTTTGAGCAGATGAACTAATAAAAACAAGCTCCGCTATTGACTCCAAATGCCTGGGAGAAAGGAATCTGGAGCAGTAGTAGCTTCAAAATACCGTCAAAGAAAGCAACCACCCACAGCGTCTGGAGTCCCCCCACGCTTATCAGCTCCCTTCACCTTGTTACCCGAAAACCACCACAAAAATCTGCCTCTTCCCATCCAGCTGCCTGCTGGGACACATCGCTGGCCAGGGCAGAGGCCGGCACCCGCTGCCCTATCTCCCCCAAGCCAAAAAATTAAGGAGCTATGTTGCCTTTAGGGAGTTTGATGATGGGAGCTTGCTCGGCCACCCATCCCTGGTGGGACGGTCCCTCCGGTACACACACAGGAGCCTACACCAGCATCTCCCAAAGTTGCTCCTGATAAAGGGCAACAAGCTTTGACAATCCACCCCTTGGACAGCAGCAGCAAAGACACGGCAGATCTCTTTCACCGCTCGGCCAAAGGAGGAATATAACTGTTTATCGGTTTCCTGAGCCACCTTCCCCCAGGTTTTTAGGAGGTGATCTTCCCGATATTACGAAATAAAGGTGGAATCACTCAAGCTTCCCCGCAGAGCTCCCACCAAGGGCAGCACGCGAAGGTGAAACCTGCAGGACTTCAGAGCGCGTCGCTGTTTAATGTGCACCGAACACAGCGGTTAGCCAGCCAGGCTGTATTAGGGCGTCAGGGAGAAGGCGCTGGCTGGAAGGGACACATTTAGCACAGCCGTGTCTGCCTGGCCTTCCGTCGTTGAGGCGTTAATGCCACGGGAGGACATGGGAATTTGGAGCAGGTCTGCAGCCACCACCGCTGCCACTGGGAGCTGTGGGAGAAACCTCTGCGGGCAACTGCGAGTGACTGGAAATACAAAACGTGCCAGGAAGGGAGAAAAGTAAACAGCTACGACTCGGGGTGCAAGGGAGCTCCCAGCAAAGGCTGGGGCAGGGGTGGCTGTGTCTGTCTGGGAGGGGAGAGGTCTGGCAGCCCAGGAGAAGCACCATGGGCTGGCCACGGGGAGCCCTCGAGCACTGGAGGGGTACGTAACAAGGTTCTGCAGCATCTCAGCATCCCCGCTAATAAACTCTTCCCCCCAAATGCAAACGCAGCGTGCACCTGCAGCACCAAGCCATCCCCTGCCTGCGGCAGGGCCGAGGGCACCATGCCAGGAGTGCTGCCAGCAGCAGCCACAAAACCTACGTGAGACCAGACCGTGCAAAAGCCTCTCTGAAAGCAGGGCTCTTGTCACCCTTACGGAGACATTTCAAGAGGAACGTGGCAACTCCTTCTCTTAATGACTTTATACAGGGAAAAGCTCTGCTAGGTGACAAGTGTGCGAGAGGCTGGAGCAGAGGCAGCCTCTTGCCTGCGAGGACTCAGATAATCGAGCGGAGGAATAGCCAGCAATGAGTCTATTTTGGACTCTGGAGCGTTCACTGGGGAGGCAAAGGCATTTGTTACCTCCTCTCCAGGGACTGCAAATTCAATAGACTTCCCTGCCTGCAGCTGCACCAACCCCGGAGCCCGCAGCCGCCGGCAGTGCCGCTAGGACTGCTGGGCTAACACAACCCCCGTGACAAACGGCTGCTCCCTCTCCTTGGCCCCTGCACCACAGAAACCAGGAACGCGTGGTACTGCCCACGTGACGGCTCGTGGTGCTGAGCATCCCTGGTGGGGCTGGGATGCAGGAGCTCACACAGCCAGGTACCAGCCAGGGTGATCGCTGCCTGCCTCTGCCTGTGGGCTGGACGCAGGCTCAGAGGAGAAAAATCAGCCCTGCTCTGTCCTGGGACCCTTCCTACAGCACCCCAGTGCCTCTCGCCCCAAACCATCCCACTGGCAGCCAGATTCGGACTCACAACACCGCCCGCATCCCCGGTGCACCGGCAGCTGCCGGGACAGCGCTCACCTGCTCGTGGTACTCGATCCCCATGCTGAGCGTGTTGATGAGAATGGCCACCATGATCCCACGGCCAAAATATTTGCTGTCCACGATCTTCTGGAAGGTCTCACACACCACGTGCCAGAAGGCCAGCACCCGGCTCGCTCTCCTGGCCCGGGCTCTGCCCCGCTGCGGGTCCCGCTGGTCGCTGTAGTGGGCGTCCTGCGTGAACTCGTAGACCCCCTCGCTGTCCGAGTCGGCAGTCTCGTTGTCCGTCAGCTCGGCCTCGCTCGCCAGTGCCTTGAGGCAGTAGGGGCAGCTCTCAGGGTTGCAGGAGCCGCTGTCCAGCTTGGTGCAGGGGCTGGAGATCTTGCAGGAGCTTTGGCAGGGACCTGAAACGCCAGCGGGGCAGGGGCAGGGCATCAGCCGGGACGGGGGGGCTGCGGGCAGCCACAGGAGCAACCCCCAGTCCCGGTTAGCACCAGGCTGTTGCCCTCGACAGGACGGGCATTTCCTAAGGGGAAAAGGGCTCCTGCTGGGTTAAAGAGCTCGAGGCAAAACCTGGGCTGCCCGAGCGCCTTCTCCCCAGTTACAAAGCCCTCTTTGCTGTCCCCAGGCAGACACTGCCACCAGCCCAGGACCCCGAGCCCACCTCATTATACCTCTGGCCATTATGGCTAGGAGAAAGCAACCAGCTCCCCCGGCCCTGGCAGGCTCCGGGCTGTAATTAGCAGGAGCACCACCACGAGCAGCCTCCTTTCCTGCTCCCGCTGTTTGCTGATGCTCCGAAATCACCAGCTTCCCCCTCCACGTGCTGCCCCCAACTCCGGCTCCCAGCTGCCAGGTGGCTCCCGGTGACAATACCAGCAGGATATTCCCCCAAAATCCCACCAGCTGGCTGCCAGGGGAGAGGCTATCTGCAAAGCACGCTCCTGACTCACGCACAGCAGCACCCAGCAGTGCGAATACAAACCCAGTGCTAAACCATGCTCTGTGTATTTAGCCTCTGGGCAGCTCTGGGCTGGGGGCAGGACTCGGGCTTTTCCCTGCACAGCTCCTGGCTGGGAAGGTCAATGCCGCTGTGGAGGGGTGGAAAAGGCATCGACCGCCTGGGAAAGCTTGGCCAGAAACACTTCTTGGAGGCTCAGAGGGTTTGGACTAGGCTGGCCTGAGCTTCCAAACCTCAGGATGTGGAGGCGGAAAGAGCATCTTGCGGCGAAGGTACGAAACCCCCAATCTGGGAAAGCTGCATTCGGTGTCTGGCTCTGTTATCGGCTTCCTGAGCAAATCGCTCCGGGCAGATTTTTAACACGTGGCATCTGCGACTGCCATGGAGCGCTCGTGCAAAGCAGACACTCGATCTCCCCGAGCCTCGGGTCCCGTGGGGAGCAGAGCTACACAGTGCTCAGGGGTGTGCTGGGACGTAGACCTGGAAGGTCTCCATCCCCAAGCTCTGCAGCAAGCAGTGGGCAACACAGCTACCTCCAACCGCTCTGTTTTAGTGAGGAAGGGGCACAGCTGTTTGGAAGCAGCCAGGCTGGGCTCCAGCTCTGTTTGGGGTCAGCAAGCTCGGTTCCAGATTTGGGGAGTGCAGGGATTTGGGGAGGGTTCCCTGTAATTGCAGAATGAATTCATTTGACTGGGAGGAGATAGGGATGGGAAAGAAGATGGGTTCATTAAAATATTCATTTCCCTTGGATTTTTGCAAGTATGAAGTCTGGGAGGTTGAAACCGCTCTCCTGGTTTTGGCTATAAGATGCCTTAGGTACGCTGGAAGATTCGTGTTGGCCTCACCTGGAAAGCCATCGCCTTTCTCCGTAACGTGGACCGAAAAGAACCCTGCAAAGATTCAGAAAGAGAAAGAAATTAGGTCGCACCTTGTATTTCTGCCAGACAACCCCAGACCGACGTCCAGCCCCAGGCTCACCCGTGCTCTGCGTCTCCAGCAGCTTGTGCATGGTGCTGTACGGCCCGGGCGGGATGTTGAGGTTTGTCAAGGTGCTGCTCCCGGCACCGACCGCTGCCTCCCCCAGGCTCTTCTCTTTCAGCACCTCATGGGAGGTACTGGGGTGCACTGTGGGGTACACCTTGCTGCCCACGATGTTCTTGGGGATCCCCTCTGGGCTCGGCAAGCCGAGGCCCGGCTGCGGGAGGGATGACCGGCAGCGCACCGGCTCGAAGTGGCAGTCAGCATGGTAGATGCTGTGGACGGACTCGGTGTTGCTGGGAGCAGCACTGGGGGCCCCGTGGGGGTTCGGTGCCGAGGGGGGGAGCATCAGCCGGTTGGTCCCGTTGTGGAGCGAGCTGGTCTCCACATCACTGATCTCCGGGCTGGCGCGGGGCGCCCGCAGGTTCCCATTGCCCAGGTGGTAGTGGTGGTGGTGATGGTGATGGTGGTGGATGAGGTGGTGCACAGAGGACCTCTTCCTGCTCCGGCGCTTCCCAGCGTGCCGGTTGGCCCCCGCCTTGCTCACGGGGCTGGTGAGGAAGCCCATCCTCACGCCCGCCACCCGGTAGACCTCCACGAGCTGCTTGCTGCCTTTACGGGCAATGTAAACCAGGTACTTGAGGAGTTCGTCATAGCAGCTGCCTGGCTCCGAAAAGCTGGCGAGGGTGCTGGCGTTGGACAGGTAGCGCACGCGCTGCTCCTTCATCAGCTGGCTCTCGCGCTGCTTCGTCTCGGAGAACTGCGTCGCTATCACCACCAGGCAGAGGTTGATCATGAAGAAGGAGCCCACCTAAGGGGACAGGAGCCATCAGCCACCTCGGGGCGGCCATGCCCACCCCATAGCCCTGCCTCACGCCGGCGCAAGGAGCGGGGGGCAAACCCCGGCCAGCCCCATCTCCCGCGTCACCTTGCGGGGACCACCAGCCGGGACCGCGGAAGGGCTGACACCCCCCGAGCCCCTGCCCTGGGCACTCCCACGCCAGCGCTCCACGGAGGACATCAGAGATCAAAGACGAGAGAAGATTATTTTGACAAAAAGCTTTTGCTCTTTTAAGATAGTGTTTTTCTCCCTGCGCAGACAGCGGTTGTAATTATCACAATTAGCGGCATTACGATGAACGCACTGAGCCTTCCTGATAGGAGTGTTTTTTCTGGCAGCGTGTGGGCAGCCTGCGAGCAGATCCCTTTCCCCTGCTAACAGGATTTGCGGGTGACTGTTACGCAAGGGCATCAGCAGCCTGTACCCACAGCTTGGAGATTTTATTTCCAACCAGGGTTTCATGAGGTTCTGCCTTCTGCAGAGCCCAGCCTGGATCACAGAGAATTACTGATGTGCTAACGGGCTATCACATGCCGCTAATGTTACTCGCACGGCATCTGGAAAAGTACTGCTTCCCCTTCCTCTCCGTTGTTTCGGAGATGCTGAGAGCAAGGGATTGTTTCTTTTTTGGGGAAGCTAATAGATGAACCAGAAAAAGCATCATGGACTAAACGACCTCCTACCTTCTCATCAGGGCTTGAGTCCTGGTTTGACGAGGAGCAGAAATCCCCACAATGGCCTAATGGACAACGTGCAGCTATTTTGCTGGACTTAGTCCAATTAGACAGCAAGAAAGGGACTCATCTCACTTATCTCAGCTACATCTGAGTGAGGCACCTAATGATCCTTTAGAGTCGAGAGAAATAGGCACATCAAGTCTGCAATGCATCTAATTTATTTTGGATGTCTACCTTCAGAGGAGATGAATCACCCCCTTAAAGCACCTATTTTTCTCCCTTGACGATAAAGGGAGTCTAGACAACGAGCTCAGCCAGTCACGGTAGACAATTCTGCTTGCATAGATGAAGCCCATCATGGAGCCCACCCCACAGAAATTCTTTGTTGGGTCTTTTGTGGGTGGTCTCGGATGATGCTGTGAAGCGTGGGTGGGCTGTGGGCAGTAATCTCTTCCCTTCTTTCTTAATGTGCTCTCTGAAGTTTGGGACCGGTTTCCTGAGATGTCCCCTCTGCACCAAGGACCCAGCCAGCTGGGTTCTTCAATATGGGGGCATTTCTGGGCAGCCTCCTCCCCTTCCAGAGCTCAAAACATGACCACAGGAAATTTGCCTACTTTTAAACTTAAATTCAAGGTGGCAGCTAAGGGAGAGGACCTTGGAGCACGAGGAGCAGTAGAAACAGCAGCTACAGAGGTGTATCTACCGTAGATTAAGCACACCTTTCTTTCCTTCCTTCACATTTGCAGCAAGATGCAGCTGCAATGCAATGCCATACTGTTGCCACGTGTCTTCCAGCAGGCTGGTTTCTACCTCTCCTATGTGGCGCCAGCTTTTCTATTCACTGTATTATCTGCCCTGTTCCTCTGGGTCACTCCACTCTGCCCTCCCCAAATGCCAGGAGGACCCCCACGTCCCCCTAGGGCCACTCACAATGATCAGGAGGATGAAGTAGATGAAGTTGTAGAAGGAGTGTGCGTCCATGACGAAGTACATGATGTCCACCCAGCCTTCCAGTGTGATGACCTGGTGGAGACAGGAAGGGAAAATGAACCCGTCAAGGCTCAGTTACAACACCAAGTGCACAAGCCACGTTTCTCTTGGCTGGGTCATTTCTGACATCCCATAGCTGGTCTTGGTGCAGTACAAGACACTGAGGAGCCAAATCCTGCTCCCACCAATGCCAAGAGCCACGCTGCCAGCTGCCCAGACTGAATCCAGCCCTGCTTTTCCAGCTGGACCTAAGGCCCACTACTGCATTTTGCAGAGGGAAGAGCAGGCTCTAGGCTCTGCTCCACGTCAGGATGGGCTTCTTGCACGCACACAGGGTTTGGAGACTGGGGTTTTGTCCATGCATGTGAGATGGAAGCATCTTCAAAAAAGGGACCAAATTGTATCCCTGACACTTTGAGCACCCATGCACTACTACATAGGTACCTGCTGGTGCAAAATAGCCCCCAGGAGCGTGATTACGCAGCCCCTGTGAACATGTTGGGGGACATGACTGGCTGTTCCCCACCTTGTGACAGTTTGCACACAGGGCTCACCTGAAATATCGCGATCCAGGCGTAGCCAATGTTATCAAAGTTGATGGCTCCCTTGAAAGGGTTGTGCTCCCCGGCGGAGCAGTTGGTGTAATACTGGTTCCAGTTGACACAGGACGTGTTGGTGGTGTCGTTGTAGGAATAATAATCCAGGGTGCACTCGAGCCCTTCTTCCCTCCGTGTTGGGATACTCCGGCAGTAGCGCATCCCGTTCTCCCGGGGCTGGGAGCAGATGAAGGGGTTCTCATCTTCGTTCTCCGTCTGGTAGTATCGCTCCAAGTCCACCGTGTAGGGGCTGAAAGAGTCCAGACAGGGCTGGGGTTTGCACACCGACTGCAGGCAGCCTGGCCAGGTAACAACTGTAACAGCAAATTCTGACATCTGTTACTCTGGATCTTAAAGCTTTTTTATAAAAGGGATCCCCTTGGACTTTCTGCAGCCCCAGTGGGTGAAATGATGTCCCTCACTGGGTTTTGGGAAATTGAGGCAGTGCACTCGTCCATGCTGCAACCTCTCTGATGACATTACTAAGAGTCACTCCATGTGGAAGTGCTCTGGCTTTGGCTTTGGGGGACTAAGAGCAGGATTCAGCCCAGCAGAGCTTCTCTGAAATGTCTTTGCTGCAGTAAGATGGAGATCAGCCAGTTTAAGCTCCTGTATCTCCTGTCCTCCTGGAGATGGTGAGAATGGCTTGGGAAGACTCTATCTACAAGGACCTCCCAAGCTTCCTAAAAACCAGAGACAGGGCCTTCATCTGCATTTCACAGTGCCTGTTTCAGCCCATAGATAAGCTCTAAATTCCCTCCGAGGGTGGCCTTACCACAGCAAACCAGCAAAAACACTCTTCAGGGAGATGAAACAACCCATGGCCAGCCAGAAACTGGCTGCACACAGCTATCTCCTTAATGCTGCCAGGACTCCCACTAAAGCTCACGAAGATATTTTTAAGCCTAGTTCAGCCCAGTTAATTCCTGCAGAATTGCCTTTAATACCCTTCAAAGCTTATCTAAACCCCTGGAATTCTGGCTCAATTAAACAGCACCCAAACCTGTGGCTCTATTGGATTTACTCAGTGGTGCAGCAGGCCCTCTGCTCTGCTGCCATTTATTTAACAGGGACGTGCCCTGGTAATGACTCTCCTAGCTGCCCTTCGAGGGCACGACCTACAGGACGGGTGGCAGTCACTTAGGGGATGTGTGGGAGAGGATAAGACGTGCATCGTGCCAGCTCCAGACCCGAGATCCAGCCTACCCACAGCAGCATCCTCATGGTCCTGCTGTGTCCAAGACAGAGGCTTTGGGCTTGCAGGGACTTCTCCATCCAGGTGTGGATCTAGCCGGATCAACACCAGGGAGTCAACATTTGAAAGCGATCCACTGAAAGGTGGCAGGGGTGCCGGAGCTCGGCAGAGCAGCCATCAAGGGCTTGCAGTCACCTGCCCTTCTCCTAGCGTTCAAAGGGAGGGAGGTCATGGAAAAAAGCAGGTAGGTAGGAGAACAGGTATGGAAATCCTGGTCGGAAAGAGGCCGACAGCTACCAGAACAGAGGGATATTTCAATCGCTGTTCAAACATTCCTACATCTGGCAAGCTGGCTGGCCAGGAAACTGGGTGCTACAAAGCCCCGTTTGATCACAATAGTCCTCTTGGCCTTAAAATCCAGGGATCTGTGAAAAATAACACTTTGGGACAGGGGCTATCTCCTGCTCTGAGACTGAAAAGGATCTAGCATCCTGAAACGTATGGTAGCTCCATCAGGCTCCCCTGGGGTTTAGGTGGGACTACAAATGCCATACCAACAAACACCACCCGCTGCCAAACAGGATTCGGACCTCAACAGCTCGACAAAAGCAGAAAAGGTCACGCGTTAATGATATGCTGAATTTAGAAAGCCTGAACTCTTATTCTCAGGGTTTTTTTGGAGGCTCTTATCAATCAGAGAGGTTCCCAGGTGCCAGCTGAGGGTTAAGGACAGCCCTGCAGGACTTGAATGGCAAATTGTCACAGCTCGCTCTGGTCCAGCCGTGCGTGCCTGGGCAGGAGTTCTGGTGGCATTTAGGAGCAGGGAGCATTTACAGAAGACCAGGGCATTTTAATGGGGGATACCCTTGTCCCCTGGAGGGACAGACTCGCCCAAGCTGGAGAGACACTTCTGCTGCCCACACAGACTCACATGCTGAAGTTCTCGGGGAGGAAGCAGCGGTTCCTGAGCAAACCTGCCCACAGCTGGACTCCCACGATGCCAAAGATGAAGAAGACAAAGAAGCAGAGGAGGAGGACATTCCCCAGCATGGGCAGCGTGTCCAAAAGAAGTGTCACCAGGATGCGCATACCTGAGGCGAAGAGGAAGCGGTCAGGAAGAGGAAAACTCCACGCTGAATTTTCTTATTCCAGCTATGTCCTCCTGACCTTTTCCTTTCCATCCATACCTTTCCTTTCACTGACACCCGCTGTCTTCCCAACCACTGTCCTTGACACCCACACATGGCTTGCCCCCCTGGTTTCCCCCCAAAGCCCCTGGAACACCCCCTTCATCCGTGCCCTGCTCCTGGGCACAGGACCTACCTTCCCTGCTCCTCTCCCTCCACTCCCCATCTCAAGTCCTCTTCTCCTCCTAAAGGTTTCTAGCAATTATACGTCTCCTTTCTTCCCTGAGCCCAAACTCTGCTGTATTTCTTTCCCCACTCAGTACATATTAAAATTCCCTTCCCTCCCTAATTCCCCTCATCTACCCTAAATCCCCTCTCTTCCTTAAAATACAGGACTCTCTCTGGCAGTTAATTCTCACAAGTTCAGGAACAGCCAGTTCTGTAACAAAGACAAATTGATGGTGACTTCAACTTGACATTTACACACAAAAAAATTGATTTCATCTGACATCTCTGTAATATTCTGCTCATCTCTCGCTTTCCTTCTTTCCCCATCTTCTGCATTCTCTCTCTCGCTTATATTGATTTTCATTTAAAGGAAGCTTTACTGTTGCACCCTTTGCTTTGATACTTCAAGACGACTTTTTTCTCTCTTCCTGATGCTGTCACCAACTCTAGCAGGGTTTTTTTTTCTACTCCTCTACCGGGGAGCAACCACCTTGCGTCAACTCCTAATTAACTGAAATGTCTTTCTGTGGTTACTGCATTTATCATCATACAAAACTCTCTTTTTTCTTTTCCCACCTTACATTTCTATCCCGTTGTAACTACGTTGCAGAGAAGCCAAGATAAATTACCCGGGATTTCAAAATACATTAAGTGAATTACATCCCCAGTTAGACAGTGGCAGATAAATTCAGCCATCCATCAGTTCAGCAGTGGGGATGAAAAAAAACCATTGCAAACAGCATTCTGAAGCTACCGCAATGATTGAAACAGCAGCAGCAGCAAAGCCAGATTAAGTTCAAGAGTCAGGACCAGAAAAACAAACAGAGCGCAGGCACCTCAGCATCGGCAGACAGAACTGGAGCTGATTAGTTCTCGTCAAGGCATCGGGCTGGTTCAGATAGGGGAGTTCGGACTTGGATTTAATTTGGCTAAAACAACGCTGGATTTGATACCCAGCACAGCACAGCAGGAGCTGCTCCCTGGGCAGTTTGGTTGGGTTTGCGATGGCCAACGCCTCTCCGAGCACAGGGCTGGGTTGCTGTTGCCTGCTGCCGCGCAGGAGCAGGCAATGCCACCCAATGCTGTTTAAGGGGGGGTCTGGGGGGCCTAAGATTCTCATGCATGACCTGATAAACCAGCACTGAATAGCCACCTCCCATCCCACCCAGGCTTGCGTTGGAGGTGTTGGGGTTTTGGGCTGCACGGACCAGCTCTGGGGAGCAGAGCAACAGATGCTCCAAGAGGAGGCTCCTCAGCGCCTTCAGGGCATTGTCTCCAGCCACGACAAGATTTCCTCACCCCAGTTTCTCCAGGAAAGGATGGGTAGTGCAGGGAGGGTGGGAGCAGCATGGCTGAGACCCCTCTGCCCACGCTGCCTGGCAAAGGCTGTTGGCTCAGTCAATCCCTATCGCCTGCATCCCTTCACCTCAGCAGCCTCCTAAGACCCTCTTCAGATGAGAAAGGCAGGCATCTGAAGACAGTCCTGGGTACCTTATTGACTGGTGGCTCATCTCTGATGCCACAGGTGTCAAAAGGAATATTATTTCAAGTAGGAGAGTGCCAGGCACTGGAAACCAGAGAGTGGTGGTAGGACCTCGCACTACCAGGGCCTGGGTGAACACTGAGCTGCAAAGTAAGGTGGGAAACATCTGCATTTGCTCTTCCATCTTTGGGGCACAGACATAAAGAACTTGCATCAACTGGGAGGAATAAGGAGCCAACTTACTGGGGACCCTGTTAATGGCCCTGAGTGGCCGCAGGACGCGGACGGTGCGGACCGCTGAGAAGCTGACGTTCTGCAGGTCCAGGGAGTACTCCAGCATCCTGCGAAAGACACGAATGCGGAGGAGCGTCAAGGATCTTCTGGAGAAATGTTAGATTATCAAACATTATAAATCAAACATTATATGCCAACTGCTCAGAGGGACTTGTTACTGCGTCTCTCCCATCAGGAAAGTTTGCCAGAGGAATTAATTAAGGGTTGTTTGCATATCAGAATAAAGTCAACGAGCGAGAATGTGATACACCGGCTCACGCAGCCACAGATCTTCTCTCTTGCTGCTTTGGTTACTGGTTTTGCACAGGTCCAGGGCAGAAGCTTCCAAAAGTCCCTGCACACCCCAGGAGGGCAATTTCCACACACAGCCCTGTTTTTAACAACAGTTGTACAGGTACTTTAATGAAACTGGGTTTGCTGTGCTGAGCACCACCACACCCCCGAAAAGCAGAGGAGCATCCCCTGGTGCAGACCCTTTGCACAGGGAGCAGGAGGCAGCCAGCACAGGACACTGAGCTCTACCCAGCAGAGGTCATTGGCAGGTGGGACTCAGGTGGACGGGCAAGCGCACAAATCAGAACTGATGACACTTGTAGATAACAAACGGGGCAAACATGGACCAAGGAAACTCCCAGTGCTCCTCCACTGTGCCTGATGGGGTTATTTCACAGCTCAGGACACTGAGGTGCAACCTTGACATGACTTAGTCTGAGGATGCACTTGGACCGCTGCAAGTCCCTGGGGTCCCCCAGCAGTGTCTTGCTCTGCTCATGGCACCTTTGCTCCAGCACAGCGGGGCCATCAGTCACATTACCACCAGGACTTTGCTCTCCAGCCATGGGAAAACACACGATTTCTGCCCAAAAGCATTCTTGAAGAGGCAGAGCCAGACAAAGGCAAGGAAGAGGACCACGAGGCTCCCTGCACAGCGGGGCTCCCACTGCCACAGGCAACCACAGGATATTAATCTCTTCCGAAAATTATCAAGTTCCATCTTAAAGCTAGTTTGGTGGTTGGAAGCCTAACTTCCAGTCTGAATTTATTCAGGACAAGCTCATACCCATTTGTTCTTATGCCAGCGCTGTCTTTTAAGTAGCTTCTATAGCTCTTTGTCCCTGGTGTTTACTCACCCGATGTATTTACAGAAGACAAAGCACATCTCCTCTCAGCCTTGATTTTGCAAAGCCAAACAGACCAAGGTCTTCCAGCCCCATCTCGCAGACAGGCTCTCTGCTTCCCGATCGCAACCTTTCCCTGCACCTGCCCTGGCCTGAATTAATCGTACCTGATCAGACATCAAACTTCTGGAGGAGGCACAAAGGCATCAGTGCTGCCCCCTCCCTCCCTGCTGGAAATCCCGCAGGATCCATCAGTGCCATGCTAGCTTTGCCACGGCCGCAGCATGCTGGAGGTTTCTGCTCTTGCTGTGATCAGCCAAACCCACTCTCCTCCCTCCTGGCCATCAGCAGGTGAGGAGCACCCGGGGTGGGGAAGGCTTTCTCTTTCTAGCCCCCAAACACACGACTCCACACTTGATGCAGTGACACTTTATCCCATTTCGATAGGCTCTAATGAGGATGACGATGATCAAACCATATCTAAGATCAAAATAACCTCAATGTATTCCTCCATATTTAGCTGACACCCACAGCCATGGGGCAGTCCCAGAATATGAACATGGGACAGACACGCGTGGATGCTAGGACTTCATTCTCATCCTGTGACCCGAGAGGAAGCCAACGTGTCCATAAAAGTCCACCTGGCTCCAGTGGCAAACCCAGCCCCTCCCTTGGTGTGCGAGACTCACCGCATTGGGTGAGCTTTAGCTGCAGTCAGGAGATTTTAACCTGGATTTTAATGGTTCTCAGGTTTCACTTGCTGTTTGAAAATCAGATTTTTGTATGGTTTGCAGGATTCAGGTAACAAGCCCATGTCAAAGATACAGCTTCTCTTTCATCCATTATTAAAACAGAGGCTACCAGCAAAATTCAGAGCAGCATATGGTTATTCGCACCAAGACAAATCATTTTCTGATTAATGACAGCTCTAGACTCGCTTCCAGAGCTGCATGTGCTTGTAATCTGCAAAGGGCATGTTGTAAAACACATTTTGATTTACTATATTAAAGAACAATTATAATACCACATTAAAAAAAAACAACAAAAATAAATCAACAACCCACTAGCTTGAGCCAACACTTTAACACAAGACCAAGAGCAGGTAGATGCTCTCCTACCTCTGCTGCCAGCACCGGGGTTACAGCACCCCAAGCTTAGCCCCAGACCTAGCCCAGAAGATCCACGCACTGCTCTGACAACCAACAGCCCAAGAGCCTTGAGAGAGCCCAGTACTGGGGGAAAAAAATGTGGGTAAAAATCAGTCACTAAAGAGCAAGTCCGACGAGAATCCCACCACTTCCTAGCTCGAAGGTCCCTTCCCAAGGGGATGCGTGGGAGGAATCAACCCACGTCCCTGGCAAGGGGAAGATACCCCGGGAGAGCGAATGTCGGGATGTCACCAGCCGGCGAGGTGACAGGTGCCTTTACCAGCACGTATAACATTTACGCATCGAAAATCTGCAGTGTAAAAAGCCCCCGATGAAGCTTCAACTCAAATGTCATTTCTGTTCAAACGGGAAAGCGCGATGCCTGTCAGTGCCTCTGCCACAGCCCCGGCTGCCCAGACAAGTTACAGGCTCAGAAAAACGCTCAGCATTAAACAGGATGGATTCATAGCAAATGCTGAGACTCACCAGAGTGATCAGCAACCCCCGATCGCTGGAGTTATTCAGAAGGAAAGCGGAAATATTTAGGACTTTCTAAGAATAAAAGTGGAGCATCTGCAAAGCCAGACGTACAACGGGCTGGTGGTGGGATGCGGAGAGAGAGCTGATGCAAACCTTTGGCAAACGCTCCGAGGAGGAGGAGGAAAACTCCCGGGACTCAGCAGACAGACACAAGGACACAAGGGATGGCTCAGGATGGACCGGGCAGCAGAAATTCATTCCTGTTCTGCCTGGAGATAGCAAGACTCGGAGCAAGCTGGGGTTTCTTTCATATAAAACCCAAAGTCTTGGGAAGGATCTCATCAGCGCAGTGTCAGGCAGCACCCCTGCCTGCGGCAAAGGGCTCGCAGGAGTGATGCTCAGGAGCATCACAGCATCGCAGGAGGGGTTGAAGGGGCTCTTCTCACCCAGTGAGCCTCTAACAGAGCACGGAAATGCCGGCAAAGCCCTCCCCACACCTACCCGGCATCGCCTCTCCGACCCACCCTGCTCTCAGCCCCAACTCCACTCCCACCCCCGGGATCACCCCTGCTCAGGAGGCAAAAGACAGTGGGAAGACCCACCAGAGCCATGGAGTTTGTGCTGAGGGTGCTTTACGACGAAAACTTGAGCTCTCCCCTTTCACAGCCGGGTGCTGGGGATGCTGCAGAGCCAGGGGACGTGACCAAGGTCACATAAGGAACCCACAGCAGCGCAGCAATGCCTGCAGGCAGGGCAGCATCCCCGGAGCTGCCCACCCCTCTGCCCGCAGCGGCACAGAGCCGCCGCTCGCTGCCGGCAAGAGATAGGCTCAGACTTCTTCAGCGTTAAAAGGTTTCCAAAACTGGGCGTAGAGGCACCCTTTATCTACAAAGTGCAGTAATCAGTAGATGATATTAAGCCATCAGTGTTGGAAAAGACAAGGGGAAATTATTTAGGCAGCGTTGTATCTTCAGAAAGCTGGAATGAATTTTCCTCCCAGCCCTCGCCAGCTTTGCTGCGCTCTGCTTCTGCTCAGGAGCTGCTTTTTAAGCCTCACGAGCCTCACCACATTCGTGGGTGTTGCTTAATTTTAAAAATACTCATTTTAATCAAGCTGAATGGAATAAAAAGAATCGCACTGGAGGGAGCGTGAACCCTGCAGCCTGCTGGATCCGGCCGCGCCGTGTGTCCCAGCCAGGACGCTTGGCTAATGAGGCTCTTGAAGCAGCAGCAAGTTCAGCTGAAGAACTGAAAGCAACTAAAGAATTCTCTCTAAAAAGTCCTAAAACTTAAAAAACCAAGGCTTTTCACAGGTGGGTTTGAGTCAGCTCGGCTGCGAGGGAGGCTGCCGAGGGGTGCGCTCTACCCAGCAGGTTTCTGTAAGTCAGGGCCGTGGTTTGCTCGGGATGCTCTGCTTGGAGGGCTGCGAAGGAGCAGAGAGCATCCGCAGCCGGGGGCTTCACCGGCCCTGGGTCTCGGCTGCTCTTCATCCTCCCAAAAGTCACTTAAAGCATCAAAGGGCAAAGTTTGACCCCAGATTTTGAACCCCTGGAGATTTCTCATCATGAGTATTGGCTTGATGTCGTTCTGCCACTTCTGCTGGGAGCAAAGAGTGCCTGATCTGGGCTGAGTCAGGATGCAGCGGGGCCCCGGGAGGAGGCTTCCAGCTTCCAGGGCACTTGCACCCACCCCCGAAAGCACTGGAGAGGGGCAGGCTCCTGGGAGAGGGCTTGGTGCAGCTTTGGCTGCAGCTCAAAGGGCCTGCGGCTGTGATTGCACATTGGGTAATTGCGTGTGCAAATCGGCCGCTTACACGGGCAATTACCCCACAGCGCTAACGGTGCCCAGGCAGCGCCAAGGGCACCGCGCATCCACGTCTCCAAGGTGCTGTTCCTCGGTGCGAGAGGGATCGATACAGGCAAGCAGCGGGGGTGAAAAAGCAACATTCATCCCTGCCTCTCTATTTTTTTTTTTTTTTAAAGGGATGAAGGGACTAATACATGGGGAAAGAAAAGCCTTTGCCCGCAGTCGCAGTGGGAGGCTGCAGCAGGGACTCCCGTGGGCACCCCCACGCCAGTGCTTTCCTCCTCACGCCTGAACCGGGGAGTTGGGAGCCCCTTGATCAGCCTTGCCCAGCCAAAGCGCCTTTCAGAAGAGCCCTGCCGGCTTGTGAAGCGAAGGGGCGCTGCGAGGTGAAGGCCACGCTGGAAGCTTCACCCAACGCACCCAGCAGGAGCCTTGCTCCGGCTGCTGCAGCCACAGGGTCCCTGCTCCCCGCAGAGACCGGTCTGGCAGCATCGCCCTTATCCCAATTTCTGAGCTAAACAGCTCTTCAGAAACCATCCAGTTTTAGATGGAGCAGGGCACTGTGGCATCCCCTTCTCTCCCAGGTACCTATGGATACAGCAAGGCTTCCCGCAGCATATTTCATCCCTGAAATTAAGTAAGCAAAACCAGGAGGGAGCAAGACATCCTTAAGGGTTGTTTATGAAGGCTTCGCTGGAGCTAAGTCTTTAATACAGCCTTCAACAGAGGGAGAAAAAATGATAACAAACATTAGAAGAAGTGTTCAGGAAGCAAAGAGAAAAAAAAAAACAGTGTCTGTGTTTCTAAAGAAAGCAGCCTGCCAACCACGAGCCCCAGCGCGTCTCAAATTGTAAGCAAAATATTCCAGAAGTGTTTAAGTTTCCTACAAAGTCAAGAGGCCCGTTAACCTTCGAGCACAAACAGGATGCCGCAGACTTGGCCAAACAACCGACTGAGCCCGGAGTAACAAAAGACCCGCACAACCCAAGGACGGGGCGATGCACAGCCCTGCTCGGAGGGGAGCAGGAACGCGGGCATGGACCCAGAGCCCTGCTCGGCCCTGCGTCTAGCGAAGGCAGAGGGGAACCTTACAGCACCAAATTATGCCCTGATTTATAGCCTCTCTCCTGGGAAAACAATTAACCATTGGGGGTTTTTGTTGTTTTGAGGTTTTTTTGATGAGGATGGTTTAAAGCACAAGTCAGTCCACAGGGATGCAGAGGTTCAGGGAAGTCCTTACGTGACCCAAGTCAAAACAAGCTGATGTCCTGCAAGCTGGTGGGGCTGCAGCAGAGTGGCTGGGGATGGGGATGGCTCCAGCTGAGGAGCAGGTAGATCTCAATCTGTGGCTGTCTTCTCCCCACAGACTGATCGGAGAAGAGCTCCCTGCGCCCTGCCCGGGGGCTGGGTCTCGAAGCAGCCAGGGAGATGGCAAGTCAGGGCACATCTCCATCCCACAGCTCCGGTTCACCAGCCAGAGCCTCAGCCAGCTCTAAACTGTAAATGACTCTGCATATTTTTGGATGTAAACAAGCGCTCATCCTTGATACATACGTGTCTTACGCTGGGAGAGGTCAAAATCATATAGAATCATCTTTAGAGGGTGAGAGCTGGCTTGCAACGCCCGTTAACCTTCAAGTGTTCTCTTAAAAGCTAACTCCCCAAATACTCTTCTTCAAAATAACACAACATAATTATGTCATTCATCACTTTTTTCCTTCCCTTTTCCCCATGCAACTCCATAACCTACAGCCAAAGCCATGTTTCACTGAGTTTTGATAACACAGTGCTATTCTCATCTCCAGCAAGTTTTACTGTAATTACAGAGATGTGTTGCAGACATTACACACTCTACAATTAGTGCTAATTGCATTACATTGTCACAAAGAAGTCATTTACTCTCCATGAGCTCATGAGATTGGTCTGGACAGTTTAACAGAGCTGAGAAGTACCTAATGGCGTGCCACGAAAGCGGCCGGCAGCGCAGAGGGGGCGAGCCCAGAACCCAGGCGACTCTCCCAGCCCTCTGCAAGCAACAGAATTGGGGCAAACACACACAAAAAGGTTTCTCTATGATTCCAACCCCTGGCAGGTCCAGAAACTTCTCAAGGAATGGGGAGGATGAAATGCCACCCGGGTTTGGGTTTTTTTCTGGAAGCCCCTCCTAGGCGGGTGGCGGTTGGGCAGGGGTCCGATGGCAGGTCAGCCCCGGCGCGCAGCACGTCCCACGTGCCATCCCGCACGACACGCCTTCCCCCCTGATGCCCCACAGGCACGGTTTGCTGCTTCTCCTCTCCTGCTGCCATCGGTTTCTGCAGCCCACGGGCAGGGAAGTGGCAGGGAAAGCAGGAGAGCAGGAGCCAGGGACCTGCCGGGCGGTGGGGAGCCCACGCTGTCCTGCTGCCTCCCCCCTCCACCTCTTGCACAAAAAGGGGAGGAAAAAAGTGTGGAAGGCAGAAGCAGAGCTGCTTTGTTGTGGTCACCAGGGCCACATGGAAACATCAGTTTGTGGGTCTCTTCCCCCGACGTTTCACTGGGGAACCTGGCTGAAGCCCTTACGCGAGACCTACGTAAAAATGTGACGCACTGTGTCGGGTATCTAGCAAATACCGTGGGGATTTGAGGATCACCCCAGCGCACACCCTCCTCCAGTGCCACAGCTCGGCTCTGGCCTCTTTCCCCACATCACACAAGATGCCCACTCGGGCACAAGATGCCCACATGTCAAGCTCAGCTCGTCCCTTGCTCCCGTGCTCTGCTGTTAGCACCGTGGCCTGGATGCTCATCGGGGTAATTTGTCCCGTGTGGGAACCGCAGAGCTGCGCTCAGGGGCTACCGGAGGAATTTCCCTCCCTCTGGTTGGGATTTGACCCTGGAGTGCTTTTTCCTCTTATCCTTATGGTGGTTTTTACCTACATCTTTAACCTAGCAACGGGCTCTGGTCCCTTTTTTTCCCCTCTGCTATGGCAGCAGGCCGTTCCTGCAGCCCCTTTGGCTTCCCCCGGCACTCGGTGCTGCCAGGGACGGCTGAGGGACCATCCAGGACGGCAGCGATGCTCCGAGCGGGATGCAGCGCTCCCGGCTAACGGGGAGGGCTGGAGGAGAGCGCAAGGGCGTGAAAGGGAGCAGAGAAAGCGGGCGCTGGGGGAGGAGAGGCTCCGCTTTGTATTTAAGGGCAGTTCGATCCTTTGTCAGCTCAATTGGTTTTGACGGGGCCCAGATGGGAGCAGTTCACGCACACGAAGGAAAGACCCATCATTTCGCGAGAGGCAAAGCCGACCTGGCAGGAGTCACGGGAGCAGCCAGGCTGCAAAACCTCTGCAGCAAATAAACGCCTCCGTGCACCGGGGACGCGGGGAGGAGGCTGCGGCGGGGGGAGGTCAGTGCCACCATCCACGCTTTGCCCGGGGAGGAGGCGGCTCTCACACTCCCGAACGCCTGTCCAGGTGCAGCAGTTGGGCTGGAGATTGGATGCTTGCTTAAGGGAAGCGCAGCTATATTTTGGCACGGGTGTTAAGATGGTCTCTGCTGACAGCCCTCTAGACCGAGGTCCCGTCACAGCAGGGTCCCCACAGAAGCACATCGAGGGTAACCACTCTAGCTCTGAAGACTTTGCAAGCTCAACAGACAGGGCCAGGACCGGGCTGGGAGGGGAACGCAGCAGCACCCCGGGGCAGCAGAGCTGGAAGCAGCTCAGCACCCACCACCATGCCTCCCTGAGCCTCCCCAGGTGGGACGCCTGGCCTTGCTTGGGGCTGGTTCTTCACCACACTTAACCCTAGCGTAAGAAATAATAAAGAAGAAGAAATAAAGAACACACAGGGCGGCTTTAGCAGGTTCGAGCCCTTGGCTGTGCTGCTGATGTTTACAACCCTACCAGAGCTGGCTGGACCTGGGGTCCCACCTTGTCCAACGTCCCATCGCTGCAGCCCCTAACGTTGCTCAGACACTTCAGGAGAAAACTTTGAGCCCTCTGCTAACCCGAGGAGCCAGAGGCTGGTGCAGGTGGAAGGCACGAGGTTGTGGCCTCCTGCAGAAGATGGGTTTACAGGGACAGCTACAGCTCTTGGCCTTCCTGCCCTCCATCTCTGCCTCCAGTCTGGGTCTTGAGCCTCGCTACATCTTTTGGCCTCTTGCAGCACCCCGTGGCAATGAGTTTCCCAGGCCAAGGATGTGCTGGGACACCTGGCACTTCCTTACTGGTTTTACTGGGCCACTGTTTTGGTTATCCCAGCTGCCTGGCAGAGGTTGTGCCATGACCCAATGGGGCCAGTGATGGACCACAAGCAAAGCCCTCCAAGGTGTTGCCCCTTCTTGGGGCACACCAAACCCATGCCAGGTAAACAGCCCAGCTGGGAGGGTCCCCTGCTCCTTTCCAGGAAAATCCAGTAAATTTGATCTCTAGCTCTATCAAAAGAGGAAAAAACCCACTGTTTTCCCAAAGGTCTTTGGGCTCTTGGAGCAGGGAGGAGAGGCGAGGGCCAGCGAGCGATTCGTGTGTCAAAGAAACTCAGCTCGCTGGCCGGGGGCCAGGGACTTTTCATGTGGATTTCCAGCCTCCGCCAGGAGACTCTCGGGTGCTGGAAGAGCCTTTAATTCAAACCAGGTGCCTCTGAAAGGAAAACACTCAAAAAGGCAAACTTGGTTGCTTTCCCTCAAAAAAAAAAAGTATTATAATGAGGGCAATCACGCACATTTCAGTGAACTATCCTTATCCTCCCTGGCACGCTGCTCCGTGCTCCCAACCTTCCGCTCCGCCGGCACCTCGCCCGATGGAAACCGAAACCGCCGGCAGGGCTGGAGGGAGAAGAGCCGAGTCCAGCATCCAGCAAGGAGCCCCAGGGCACGGGCTGGCCAAAATCCACCACAAACAGCTTTTGTCACCCGGCCCTGCTCTCTCCATGAGCTGAACATCAGCTCTCCCGCGAGCTATAGAGGACCAGAGGGACTACTGCGGTCCGGGCGGTGATTCCCGCTGCGGAGCCAGGATGGACAACGCTGACGGCACCGATGCCCAGCAAGCCCCCAGCCTTCACCACTGCAAACCAGCCGCCCCCGCAAATCCAACACTTGCCAAGCATGCCATGAACGACAACAGGGAGGCGCAGGGAGAGGGAGACCCGCCGCGCCGGGCTTACCCTGCGATGACGATGAAGAAGTCCAGGCGGTTCCACGTGTCTCCCAAGTAACATTTCTTTCCAAAAATCCCCAGCGCGATCATCTTGACGATCATTTCCACGGCGAAGAAGGCAAAGATGAAATCATCGAAGCTCTGCAAAAGAAAGGAAGGGAGGAGGGATGCTCCCGCATCACTGCGCGCTCGCACCGGGGGAGGGAATTAGAGACCTAAAGGTCTAAAGAGGTCTAAAGCTCTAAGGGGGCTAAAACCCCTGGGCAGAGGCAGTGCAGGGAGCAGCCCCGTGTCTTCCCCCAACCCAGTCTGGCCAACAGCACCCACAGCACTGGGATAAAGGGACGAGAATATTTTGGGCTCTGTTTTCACTATAAACTCAATGGTTACCCCTCCCCAAGCACTCCGAGCAAGGCTTGGCTACGCTGAGGCTGGCGCAGCCTGGCAGGGGCTTTGCCGATGACACCGCGTGTTTGCATCCGAGCACCAAAATCAGCATTTTTTATGTGCTGGCGGGACAGCCAGCGCGGGCGGGACCCAGCCACCCCGGGGCACCCCCGCTGCGGCTGGAGCCAGCTCTGCCACAGCTCCGTCCTCCCCGCTCCCCATCTACCCGGGGCCGCCGTTAAGCTAAAAGCAGCGGCCGAGCCGTACCTGGAGGATCCTGCAGCGCGGCGAGTCGCAGGCAATGTCCTCGCAGGGGTGGAACATGCCCAGTGTCACGCAGTTGAGCAGGATCACCAGCATGCTCACCCTCTCGAACCACCTGCACGGCACCCCGTCAAGGAAGCAACGGACCCAGGCGAGCACCCGCGAGCGGCCACCGCCGAACCAGAAAGGTTGTTCTGGCCTTTAAAGCAAGGCGCACGCCAGCTCCCCTAGGTCAGACCGGATCTGGTTTTGCACGGAGAAGCTGCCTGCTGTGCAGATACCTGCACGGCAAACCCAGGGCGTGCTCTCCCCACGCTGACATCAGTGTCTGCAGCTAACGCGAAAACCGCTATAAAATGAAAGTTGCATGGCAAGAGTGCTGAGTGCTGGATTAAAAATTAAATTAAAAGAACGATATCAGCTTTTAGGGAAAAAAACAAACCACGCCGTTAATTTCCTCTCCTGGCATTTTATGGAAAAGCACTTTAACAACATCCCAATTTTCTATTAACCATGTCGTGGCTTATCCCAGGGGTGTTTCCCTGAAGTCACTGCTTGAACTTTTCATTCCCAGTCCAAATTAAGGCTGTCAAAACCATTAACCGACTGCCTAAGAGCCTTAAGGCTGCGAGGGCTAGCAGAACCCATCCCCTACACCGACTGCTGCCTCTTGGACCGATTTTAAAAGAGCTGAGCTGCCGGGACAGACTTTGGATGCTGTTACTTTTGGGGCAGAATAAAGCGTGCTGCTGCAGCAAACCCTCATAGGGATGGTTCAAACTCGGTACCCAATTTCTGCATCCTTCGAGGGGGCATTTCCAGCCAGCTCCCGACTGCCTGGGGCAGAGAGATGTCAAATCCAGGAGCCGCTGCAACGCGGTGCCGGGCATATCTTCCAGCCTAGCACGGAAAACACCCCATCAGCTGCTGCGACCTGCAGGCAGCCGGGGCCACGCTCCTGCCTGGGTGCAGGCAGCAGCTTCCAGGCTCTAGGAAAATAAGCGTGGCCCTTGCCAGACAAGAGCTTTCGCTGCAACACGGTGGCGGGTGGTGTTTGGGAGCCCGTGCTGTAGCGTTATCTGGCTGGGGAGGAAGAAGGTGAGGATGAATCAGCAGGTGCCTCCCCGCCGGGAGCGCGGGGCTGGAGCTGGCAGCTTCTGCCACCCATCCTGGGCGAATTCCTGGGAAATCACATGGGGCTGAGTCACGGCTTGGTCGCCAGCAATCTGGATCTTTTAATCGGAAGAAATGTTTACAAGGTATTGGGATAGACATTCCAACTGTCAGGTTGAGGCTATGGGCTGGAATATTTAGCCCAAATATAGTCCTGCGGGGGCAGGCGTGGAGGGCGGCAGGAGCTGCGGGGGATCTGCGGGCGTTCCCTGGCTTGTGGGGCTGGAAAGCATCCCTCTGCAGAGCATCCACGGCTCTGCCAGCAAGGAACTGCAAAGCCCTTGAGAACATAAAGAATTAAAAAAAGAACAAGCACGTGCTTGCAAGGGCTATGCGAGATATTCAGCAGGGAAGCTCAGGAGTAGCCTGCTTGGTCGGGTCAAAACCTGCAGAGACAGACGGATGCTTCCCCAGACAGGCAGCGCTTCGTGCAAAATCTTTCGTAGCAGCGGAGAAGACCCCGTGCTGGGTCTGGCTCTCTGCCGCAGGCTCCATCTCAGCTGGGCACGGGTGATGCTTTTGCCACGGCAGGCAGCTGCTGGGATGCTGGCTGAGGACCACGAGCTCCCCAGCGAGCGGAGATGGGCACACAACCATGACGTGCATCTGCTTGGAACCACTTCCCATCTCACCTCCTCCCTCTCCAAGACCTAGAGCAGCCCTAACGCCCAGCCAGGGCAGCTGAGCAGCCCCAAGCTCACCACAGCCCCATGTCCGGCACAAAGGGCTGAGCGGTGGCTGAAACGCGAGGAACAGCACGAGATGGCACCGAGGGCACCCTCCCCACCCTCCTCCGGCATGCCACAGACGGCAAAGCCGTGGGTGCCCCTCGGTGCTTGTTAGCGTGCCGGCGCTGGCACCAGTGACGGGCTGCAAGCAGAGGGCAGCCAGGAGAGCGCAGCCCCCCGAGACACCACAACCGGCTGCACACAAGGCACGAGGTGCAGCCGGGAGGGAGATGTGGGGACCAGCGCCAGGGCTGCACCCACCAAAGGGTCCCCCCGCAGTGCAGGCAGGCAGGCAACAGCCCCCAGCTGCCCCAGCAGCCCCCATCTTGGTGCAGGTGCTGGCGCAGGCGCAGCCCCCAGCCCCCCCTGCTGTCCTCCCCAGCAAGGCGATGGCGATGACGAACGCCCCCCCCGTCCCGTCTCCCCCAGCTCTGTCTGCGCCCCCAGCCCAGGGCTGGTCCCTGCCCTCCCACCCCGAATCCCCTTGCAGGAGCAAACATCCCGCAGGCAGAACAGCCTGGGGAAGGGGGGGACCCAGAGAGCGGGAGGGGATTTTATTTGCTGATGGCAGGTTTTTTTCCCCAGCTCTAACCGCAGACCCACTTATCGGCACATCTCTCCCTTAAGCAAATACATTTCAGTCCAATATTACACTTCACCCTAATTAAATATTCCCGGGATGGGGACCCCGGCGGTGCCGAGGGCGGTATGTTAATGTGCAGCTGATAGATCAGAAGGTTGGAGGGTTTATTTTATTTTTTTTGCCTTTTTTTTTTTTTTCCAGCTGAATGAAACTTCAAGCTCTTTCTTCTGCTAATGGGATTTTCAGAGGCACACAAAGTGCTGATGGCTACGGCTTTGTACCGACCCTCCTTTGAGCTGAGAGGCTGACAAAGGGAAACTCTTCAATTAGCAAAAGCAGAAGGTGCTTTATTGAATGCCGCTCGCTGCTGCTGCGTGGGCAGCGAAGGGGCAAAGGGGCTTTGGGAAGCACCGGAGGCAGCGCTGGTCCTCGGCCGGCGGCTAAGGCGAGGAGGAGGAGGCAAACGCTCGGGGCGAAGGCAGTGGTGGCACTGCCACTGCCTCCCGCCCCGGTGCTGAGCTGAGCCCACGGTCCATGTTGGATGAGATAAATATTTGCTGGGAGCGGAGCTGGCCCTGGGGGGTCCTGCCCCCTCCTCGCGCCGAGCAGGTGGGGAGCACAGGGCTGATGTTTAAAAACAGTGAATAACGGGGTTCACGTGCACACAGCAGGTAATCGCCCCCTCAGCTCCATCCCACGGCTGTTAGAGAAAGAGTCACCGCTTTTCAGGGTCACCTGCTCGCCCCGCTTACTCTTAAAACCCCACATTTTTACCATCAACTTGGTCAAGACAGACAGCCGGCGTGCTCACTGATTCTTTTCAATTAGAAAAAATCTGCCATACAGAAATATCCGGTAAGACTTTTGTTGTAACTTGACTTGAAATTCATAAAATAAAGAGCACCAAAAAAAAAAAAAAAGGAAAATATGGAGAAGTCGCTCACTTGTTACGCCCAGGAGCTTTGCACAGGGCAAGAGCCCTCAGCCCCCCATGCACACCATGAGCGATCCCCGTGCTACCTGCCTGCACTCAGCAGAGCCTGACCTTTTGTAATTAAGAGGCAAGAGCCCCAGATTCAATTAGCCAGCGCTACCCAGCTTAATATAATCAAAAGAGAAAGATATTACATTATGCTTGCTATGATTTGGTTGCAGAAGTTTGGATCAAATTCACCAGCAAGTGAATTAAATGGGAAGCTGTTGCTCGAGGGCAGCGGCAACCAAGAGGACGGCGGGCGCGATGCTCGGTCCATCAGCAGCCCAGGCTCTCTCCGCCGAGCCGGGGCGCACACACCGCTCCCGGCACGCGCTTTGGCTTGGGGATGGGGAGAGCAGGCACCACTGTGGCGCAGCATCACCCATCCCCAGAGACAGTGGTCCCTTCCCCGGGGGGGCCGGGCACCGCTGCCGACAGCTGAGCCGGGTACGGAGGGCAGTGTTTGGTGATGCTTTACAGGGACACACGCTCCTCTGGGGGATTAATATTTATTTCTGCCCTTGATGCCCTGCTGCTTCTACTGCTCCCCCTCTGCTCCTTCCCTGCATCCCTCTCTCTCCTCACCAGCTCCTTCCCTGACCCCTCCTCCAGCTCTCCCCAAGCAGTGCCGGTGCTCCAGTGAAGCAGCGGCTCCAAGGACACGTGCTGCCGTCCTGCCATCACCAGGAGATGGGGTGGGACCCCCTGAAAGCACAGCTGGCGTGATGGGGAGCCGGGCTCCACGGGCAAGGTGGGGACCAAAGCCTGGGCAGCACCGGGGGCTGCAAGCTTTTACCCTGCAATAAAACCCAGGCGTAGAAAGGCACTGAACCGCCTGGGCCAGCCAGGTGACACCTCAGCTCTGCTCTGCTGCCTCTTTTCTGGGGCAAGGTGAGGTCGTTCAGACCCATGGTCCATGGCCGTGGCCACGATCGGGTCTCCCATTACCACCTGCAGTCATTTCTCTTGTGCCAGGCAAAGCCTCCGCTCGCCGGGACAGCGGCTGGTATTTGACAAATGTGCCGAAAGCGCTGGCGAGGCCTGGAAATTTTTGTGCAAATGTGATGTGAAAATTGGGTTGAAATGACAGCCTTTCCCTGCAGTGTCACCGAGTCCCACCAGCTTAGGAGTGACACTGGGATAAGCTGCAGACGTTAATGAGAGCGGAGTTTTAGGCTTCGTTCACATCATCAATTCCAGAAATAGCCCCTTTGACAGGAGCATAATGGGACCTCCAGGGTCTGGCCTTTGGGCAGGGTGGGAGGAGGCAGGGGCTAAAATCCTAAAACATTAATTCAGGCCGTTTGCAAGGGAAGTTAAAAGTCCTCAGAATTAATCTGCCTCACGGATGGAAATAATAACCCCTTCCCAGCTTCCCAGCGGCACCAGGCCAACAGCACAAGGCTCTCAACGTCCTGCCCGGTTGAAAGGTTATAGGATTCCCATCACAATCCTGGACATTTCATTTGATTTTTGTTTTCCCCCTACCATATTCCTTTGAAAGCAAACCCAGCACCCATCTGCTGCTGTTAGCATTCACAGCAAGCATTTGCATCCCCTTGGATGCTGCGCGCCAGAGGTGCTCTCAGAGCATCTTTACCCGGTGAATCCGCTTGCCTGGCTTGCAGCCTAGCGCTGGCCGCGATCTGCCCCGGTGTGGTCCTGACACGGTCTCTACCCCACGGGTTTGCTCTCCCAGATGCTTTTCCAGGCACGGTACCTCCCCTCCCTCCGGGAAACACACGAGTGGGATGAAGCAGGGAAGATGCGGCAGGTTTGCAGCCCTTCCTTCCCGCAGCATCATGGCACCACGCCGGCAGCAGAAATGCTTTTTCCTGGCGGGGTGGATAACCCGCCATGGGCACGGCAGCCCTGGGCACACTAATTGCTTGTGTGTGATGGAGCACGTGCCTCCTGCCCTGCGGTCCGCAGGGATTCATGCCAGGCGAGCCCGATCACCAGGGCATTCCTGGAAAGCAAAGCCGAGAGGCGCTCCTCCGGTGGGACTGCAGCAAAGGGGTTTAAAAATTCAAACACTGCTCAGAGAGCATTTCCATGACGTTCCTGATGCCCCATCCCAGGTCACCGCATCTGGCAGCCCGAGGACACGCTGACGGAAGTCGGCACAACTCCACGGGGCCTGGCACATCCCCGGCCACAGGCTCTGAGCTGGGAAAAAGCCAGGCGGGGAGCATCCCTGCCTCATCGCTGCTCTGCAGCTCTTCAAAACCGCTTCCCTCACAGCGCACAGACCCAGGAGGTTATTTTAATTCATGCAGCTTCACAATTAAACCTGGGAAACCAAAACAGGATGATTATTCATGCCAGTGTTTTTGGAAATTTCATCTCTAACTTATTTTCTCCTGCAGATGTTCCAGGAGATGCACCGGCAGCTCCTTCCCTCTACCATGAAACAGCCGCACTCTGCTCCTGTCCCGGCAGGACCGCGGGGCCACGGCCGCACGACGGTCCCCAAAGGCCCCGTAACGCACAACGGTGACTGTAAAGCCGAAAAGTAGAGGAAAAAGGGGATTTCAGGGAATAATCATCGTAATCATCTTATCATTTTTCTCCTAAAGATTTAAAAACCGCACTGTCAGCTGCAGGCAGAAGATGCTCTCCTCTGCCTCGGAAACGCAGCCACCTCTCAAGGGGGATGTAGGATTTGCTCGGCAGCGCAAAGGAACCCTGCTCAGCCGCTCAGGTGATGAAGCGAAGAATGATGCTGTATTTAGAACGGATGAAGCTTGATAAAAAAAAGATATTTTGTCAAAAAAAAAAATCTTGACGAGGTTCTTATTTGCTTTACTGTTTCAGAATTGTTTCCCTGTTACCTTTTAGATTTGTACTTTAAGGTTTTTTCCCAGCGACGAAAAGGGTTTAAAATCTTATTGCTTAAAGAGGGAAAAAAAAAAAAAGGGAAGATAAAAAAATCCTGCGAGCTGAGTGTCTTGCATAATCTCCAAACTTCAGGAGCTGGAGCTTTTAAGAAAAGCCCTACATATCGCTTGCAATTAACTCCTGAGCTGGGAGCTGGGAGGGCGCGGCTGCTGGCAGCCTGGCCTTGGGACCAGCATCTGGGAGGATGGGTGCTTAAAAAAAAAAGTCACACGAGCACTTTAGGCTGAATTTATCCTGGCTTCTCATCCCAGTCCTTCCTTCCTCCTCACGCCTGTCTTGGCATCACAGAGCAGAGATCAAAAAAAGCCCCAAAATGGCCTCGTGCAAAGGGCAGGGGCCAGGTCACTGCACGGCCCCCAGCCCCCGGGCGAGCAGGACGGGCAGGGGTGGAAGCCCCGTGGGGCCGGAGCAGCACCGGCCATTTCACCAACTGATGCCAAATGCTGGGACTCCGACCCTAGCTGCCCCGCACCGCCCGAAGGAAAGAGCGGAGAAGCCGCGAAGCCTTGCTCGCCCAGACCGAGCTCCAGCTCCCCCCGACCTCCCTCTCCCTCCACTCCTGTTGGAGGTTTAGCACCTTCTGCTGACATTTGGACGGCTCAGGGACAGGCTCTCCTCCCACTCGCCCCACCAAAGTGGGGCTGCGGAGGTGGGAGCGTGCCCCAGCACACACATGCCTCTCCCCATCCTCCTCCCCGCTCCCAGCTCAGCCTCCACACCAGCCATCGCCTCCCATGACGGAGCCCCGGGGATGTGCTCCCTCCCAGCAGCTCACGCGGGGCGTTAACGAAGATGTTGTCGTGAGCAGTAAAATCCTTCCTAATGGACTCCTCCTCTGCAGGAAGGACCTGGGGTTACCAGTTACAACACATAAATACGCCAAAGCCATTGCTGGTGCTCAATAATGTATTTGAGACCTTTTCTCCCCCCACGCCTTGTGAAGTGCACAGTGGATAGACACTTAACTCCCAAATATATATATTTTTAGACTCGCTCACTGTAAACTGTCCCCTAATAGTGCCTGCCCTCAAAGCTCAGCGGAGCAGGAGAGCGGCGGTGCTGGCTGCTCACCGGGACGTATCCACAGCACCCCGTGGTGCCACCCGCTCGTGATGCACGGCCCCAGCCGTGGTCCGGGATGGAGGAAAACCCACGGAAACCCAGGTAAATGCTGCCAGACGGGCAGATGCAGCTTCCCCTCATGCTCACGCAGACAGGCACCTTGCGCAGAGCCACCACAGGCTCCTCTCTCTCACTAAGAGACTCGGGATATTTGGGATGCTATTAAGTTTCTATCATCCCTGATTCAGCTTGCTGCATTACTCAAGACAAAAAATGTTATGCAAGGCTTCCTAAACAAGTTGCAGTGAAATCTTTGTAACATCCTACACCAACACATAGTTGGGATATGTCACATATTTGTCTTATTTTGCTCCTTCTTTGTCCTTTTTTTAGTCTCCTTCTACTTTTTCCCCCTTAGAAGTACGCTAGTTCCCATGGAAACAGTGATGTTATGGGTATGGACAGAGCTCCAGTGACGTCCACAAGTTCAGTATACAAGCGGATTTATGTAACAGTTGGTGAAATGAAGGAATTGAAGAGATGCTCTGCATGGCCACGCGTGTGGCACCAGCGCTGCCGTGCCAGGGATGCTGCACCGGTCAGGCGGGTTCACACCGAAGCAGGAAAGAATGAGAGGGCAAGGCGGAGAGGAGGAGATCCCAAACGCATGAGAAGGTGCAGCAGGATAAAACTTGCCCTAAACATACATATATATATAAAAAATTTTAAATGTATTTATTTATTTATATTTTTCTATTTTTCTATTTATATATTCCCAGGGAGAGCATCTCTCGCCCTTCGCTGCTGAAGCAGAGGGCAGATGGGGGGCCAGGATACCGACCCCGGGCACAGAAAACCTCCTCCCACCACTCGCCTGGGAGCTGCAGGAGGGCAGCCAGGTCCTCGCTGCTGCCCCAGCCCCAGAAGCCAGCCGGGACAGAGGCCACAGAGCAGCGATCCTGCCCTGGTGCCTGCCTCCGTGGCCAGGGAAGGAGATCCCCTCCGAGGCAGATGTCCCTGAACAGGGAAGGGGAGCATCTCTGGGAGGCTCCTGCAGGCTTCAAAGCCTGCAAAACGGGCACATTTCCTCTTTTTTGCAAGCCTGCGATTTAAATCCCTTCCAAGGGCAGCGCACAGATGGAGGGGATGTCTCTCCTCCTCCTCCTCCATCAGTCCCCAAGGATGAAGCCCGAACAGCTTCCAAAATGAGACATTGCCATGCCCAGAGACACACCACCTCAACCCCCCCTCTTCCCGCAGAGGCTTGGCTGGCAGACACTGCACTGTGCAGAGCCAAAACCCCCAAAAAATCAATGTATTAATAAAGGCGGGGAAGCGACAGGCTGATTATAGCCCCGCTCCATCCCAGCGACACGCTGCTGAGAACAAGCCCGTGCTAATTGTCCTGGCAGCTTCTCCGCTTCCCTTACAATCCCTGACACGCTCAGGGAAGCCTTGACGGGCTCTCTGCTCCCACCACCGCTGGGTTAACCCCCCCTGGCCAGGAAAAGCCTGCGCCCATCCCCATGGAGCTGAAATATTCCCTGCGAGCATCAGCACCCCGCCCGGTGCAGGTGATGGGGGCTCTCTGCCTCCCTCCGCACCCCTCTCCCTTGGGGACCGCTGTCCCCCTTCCGAGCCACATCCCTCTGGGGGACGCGTTGCAGCCCCCCCGGCCCCCCGCGCCCCGCCAGCCACCAGCACGAGCTCGAACCCAATCCCAGCCTATTAAAAATACACGAGGCGAGTGCATGAAAGATTCATCCGGGGCAGGGGATGTCAGCAGCTGCAGCGGGGAGCGCGGGAGATGGGACAGCTCTGCGGGGTCAACAGCAGCCGCTGATTAATTCAGCGCTTCCCCAATCACCCGAAAAAGTGGGTGGCAGGATGGCACTGAGAGGCGGTAACCAAGCAAGGACCACAAAACCCAGGGGAGAGGCGACAGTTACAGCCCGTCCTCACGTTCGCTGCAGCGATCCCGGCTGCAGCTGGAGCTCGGGCAGAGGAGAGGGAATTCCCTCTGCTGACTGAGGGCCAGGGGAAACCTCAGAGGGAAGAGCTGGTGGCGAGGAGCAGGGATGCGAGCAAGCTAAACAAATCAGCTCCAGCTCCATCGCCATCCGAGACGCGCGACAGTTTCTACCCCCACCCCTCCCACAGCCCGTTCCCGTCCATCCGCAGACACCTGGGCGAGGGATGCTCGCGGGTGGGATTTGAGAGACGGGAAAATCAGGGCGCGGGGCAGGAGGGATGTGCTGGAGCGAACCCTCCGGCAGCGGCAGAGCATCCCACCCTGCGGCATGGCACGGCCCTCGCCCGGCAGACTCCGCGGCTGCCAGAGCCACAAAGTCATTACCAAGATCTCCAGAAAGGTGAGCAGGCACGGGGGGCATTTCAAAACACGCTTCCATCTGCCCTCTTCCACCAAGCAGGGAAAGGCGTCCGCCACACCGAGGCAAACACCTTCCAAGGCCTTTAGAGAAGCTCGAACTCTGGGTTTTGCCCGTTTGCACTCTACAAATGGGCAGCTCGGGGCTCAGCAGAGGAAAAGGGGAGAGATGGGGCAGACGCAGCGCGATTCCTGTCTGCACCGGCTCCAGGATGAGCCGAAAGCACCCAGCTGCCAGCCACGTCTGCTGCAGCTGGGCCCTGCTCATTCCCAGCCCAGTATTTTAATCGCAGAAGGGTACGAGCTCAAAGCCCCTGAGGAAACCTGGCCAAGCCTCACAAAAAGCTCAGAGGACAAATCCAAGGACAAATCCAGCATCATTTTAACTCTATGGACCCAAACAAGGCAGAAGGGCTGGAGGAACCAGCATTGCCGCTTCTGAAGGGTGCAAATGGCTTCGCACCAGTTAAAGCAGAGTTGGGGGCTGCAGACCCCGTGTCCCCACACCTCCTCCCGTCCCCTCGGCTGGCACCAGTGTCCTGCCCTGACCTGGGGACAGCGGCCAGGGGGGTTCCCAGGACCTTCTCAGGGCAATGCCTGAGTTGCGGTGACAGAAAGGATAACCGAGGCGATAGCCTCCTTTGGGGCAAACCCTTCTCCGGGCGCCAGCGGGAGCCGTGCCCGACCACCAGAGAACCGAGCCCTTAATGGTTTGCGTTGGCCAATGCTGGGTGTAACTTCCCATGCAAAGCTTTGCTGAAGAAATACAGCTTTGGGGCCACTCCAACTACCCGCAAATTTTTGTGTATGTTTTCTTACCTGGCTTCAAGTTAGGGGAAAAAAAAAAAAATTAAAGAAATTATGTTTACAAAGTCTGAATATGATGACAATTTTCCAACTGGCCTGCTCCAGTGCTTCACATAGAAGCAGAGCCAACATTTGCTTTCTAAAAAAAAACCATCAATGTAAAATACAATTTTCTGTTGCAGGTTAAGCACTTAATTAGACAGGAACCATCTTACATGCTTTGGATTTTGAAGTCTATGATAAAAAAAAAGAAAAATAATGTTTTCAGTGTAAGCAATGAAGATTTCACCACGGGGATGAGCGTTGAGAAGGCCATTTTGCAGGCGGGGAAATGGAGGTCAAGGCCACCCCGGCCCCCAACCCGCTGCCTTTTCCCCTGTATGGAAGAGGATGCTCCTGCCCGTGGCATGCCGGGAGGGAGCAGCCAGTTCAGGACTGCACTGGGAGATGCTCAAGGAAAGCATCTCCGGGAGATGCTCGAGCCACGAGCTGCACCCGTGCTGCTGCGCCTGACTCATTCCTTGAGGTGTCTACAAGTAACGTTCGTCTGCGTGAACTGAAACATCTTGACGCCACGTCAAAATACCGCAGTGACTAAATGTGACTAAAAGCTGCCACGGGCGCAGGGTTTATGTGGAACGACGAGGTGCGGCAGGCTGCTCTGCCCAGGGCTGAGCCATCGCGGGGAGAGGGAGCTGGAGCAGGCTGGGGGCTTGGGCAAGGCTCGCTCCCCGGCGTCGGCCCATGTGCTTGGTCTAATTGCTCCCTGCATGCAAATCCATGGCTGGGAACTCATGAATTAGCATCTGGCTGGCAGAGGAGGAGGAGGGAGGTGGCGGAGGGAGGAAGAGGCAGGAAGATAGGGTCAGGACGGTGCTCAGCACGCCCTGCTGTGGAGCTGAGCTCTACCGTGGCGCTTGCATGGACATGGTAGGAGATGCCACCCCAAAACATCTCCCAGCCTCACGCGTCCACACAGCTGCAGCGCAGCCCAGCCCAGCCCAAAACAGGGCAAGACCAGCTTAAAAGCAGGACCCACCCCACACGCTCCAGCCCAAACCCTGGGCTCAGCTCAGACATGACGTCCTGCACATGCCACATCCCGCTGCCTGCTGCTACTGCCCAAAAAACCAAAGGTAGACGTGGAGGGAAGCTGTACAACCCCAAGAAGCAGGCAGGGGCTTCACAGTGGGGTTTGCATGATGGAAGTTAGATGAAATACCTCAAGTCCTGGGAAAGACCACAAAAAAAGAGGCTTTTTTGTAAAGGTTAAGGTGCATTCTACGGAATCTGCTTGCAGGGATGGCACAGCCCCCTGGTTTCCCCTCCCCAGGCGAGTACAAGAAGAGGTGATGGCAAGGACGGCGGTGCCACCGCAGGAGATGCCGGGGGACCTGCATCCCGCCCTGCCAGCCGCTCGGCCAGAGCAGGGCCTGGAGCCGGGCAGGTCTGCACCCACGTCCCCCACCCCTGTAGCACCCTCCACCCCCCCGGACAGCCGGGTGGCTGCTGGAGGCAGCCCAGGTTTGTGTTCTGCATGATCCTGGCGTTCCCAGGGGAAACCTGCCAGCACGTCGGTCCGGTCTCCCCTCCAGGAGAGGAAAACAGAAAAATAGGAGCAGGCACAACCAGCAGCTGCCCACCTGCCCAACAGGCAGGGTGCAGGCAAGGTGCAGGCAGTGCTCCTGAGCTTCCCGGGGCTTTGGGGCATCTCACCATTTTGATGCTTTCAGCCTCAGCGACCGCGCGCTGATGTCTCCTTGCAGAGACGGGAAGGGAGGGCAGACCGGGGGCTGCACGGGGCTGGCTGCCTGGTGGTGGCAGGGAAGGGGACGGGATGGGACACGGCATCGCTGCACGGGGTGGCCATTGGCCAGGGTTGCTCACCCAGCTCCGGCATTTGCAGATCCTTCTGGGGACCCCAAAGCGCAGCTAACGCAGCGAGGGGGCTTCGCTTCCCAAGGATCAGTAGCCCAGCTCGCCGGGCGCAGGGTGCAGCAGTACGCAAGCGTGCAGGAGGGCACCCACGGGGCTGAGGGGTGCAGAAGACCTGCAAGGGGAACCACCCTGCTGCTGGCACCCCACAGTGCCACCGGCGGGGATCCAGCCAGCACCCTCCAGCCAGCACGGCTCAAGTGGGAGTCTATTAAACACAACACCCCATTTAATTAGCATCAGGCTTCAACAGCAGCTGACAAAAGCCAGGAAGCTCAGAGAGCGGATGGCACATCATCCGTGATGCCTTGGAGAGACTCCGGTGCGGCGGCAAAGGGCCCGACTCTGACCTCTGTGGCTCCTCCTGTGCCGGCAGCACCAACGGCGCGATGCCGCCGGAGCCAAACCTCAGAGAAGGAACAGCAGGGACCGAGCTGCCCCTGTCTTCTGGCACCTGTCACTGGTGTCACAACCTGGCATTTAAAATGGATTTATTCCATTCACTCGTTCTGGCAGAATAAGCCCCAGAGGGTGCTGGGCCCCCACTGCCCCGGGAGCTGCTCGGTGTCGGTGAGAAACCGGGCAGAGAGACCCCGGCAGCCACAGAGGCTCCATATTCCCCATCCCTTCCAAATCGCAGGCCGTTTGCTGAGATGGCTGGGAACGAGGTCGGTTTGAGCCCATTTTGGTGGAAATTGTCCCTTTGGGGGTCGGTGTCCTGCTGCGAGCCCTGCCGAGGGACCGGGCACTTTCAGTGCAGATGACCTGGCCCTCGCCATCAGTGACCACCGGGCAGGGACGGAGGTGGGAAATGCTCCGCCATGCAGCCCCCGGTAAGCAGCGCCCTGTCCGTTCCTCTCCAAAACCTTTATTAAACCAAATCCGGACCCGGCAGCAAGGTGAGCCCTGCTCCTGCGGCCAAATCCGGCCCCGCACACCACTGTGTCCTGGCACAGCCCCAGGCTGCTCTGGAAAAGCCCCAGCCAGGGCATTTGGCCACTTCAGAAGCCTTAAACCAAATGATTTCTAGTGCTTGTGATCTCTCCAAATGTTTCATGAAAAATGCACCCAACCCCCCAGGCTCCCAATCTCCCGCACGTCACCCGAGCCTCGCTCGCTTTGCTTGGGAAAAGCAACAAGGACAACCTTTGGCAACCCAAAATACCCTCGGATTTGTTCGGTCCCAGTCCATTCAATCACCTCCTCGCTGGAAACCCATGGGGATATGGGGAAAACCCCCAAATCCTTGCAGAAAAGTTGCCAGCAGCGTGAGCGATGGCAGGCGGGGAGAAGCCCAGCAGAAGCCCCGTGGCAGCACTAAGCCCAGCACCGCTTGCTGCAGAGCTCTTGGTGTGGATGCACCAACCCACAACCAGCTTCACGGTCACAGAGAGTCCTGGTATTCAGCCACCCCCCATCCCAGCACATAATTATGGGTTCAAGGTGCAAAATTCACCCACAAGGCTTACCAGGCAGGAGAGAGGACACGGTACAAAGCCAGCCCTTTGGTTTGGCACACCAGAAACATGATGGCCATTCCTAAGATCCAGCTCTAGACCCAAATCTCAGAATTTTTTTTTTTTTTTTTTAATTTTTTTACCCCCCTCTCTGGATGTGACTCATCCTTGGGCAGCATCTCCAGCCAGCGCGCTGCTCCTGATGAGCTGCTATTGATTTACTCCATGTGCGGACAAGCTTATTAAGGAATAAGGGTGCCTTGTTCTTGTTCCAGGATCCGCGTGTCTCCGCACATGGAGTTAATTAAGAGCGAGCTCCGTGTGTAGACAAGCCCTCATCAAGCCCCAGCACCTAACGAAGGCACACAGCCCACTGCAGCCCGGCCCCGGCACCTTCCACATCCCCCACCCCAGGGCCTGGGTGATGGTCAGTGGGTGCAACCGGAGCAGTGGGGTTGGGGTGCTGGCCCCGGGGAAGCACCCCGCACCCCTGCACCGCTCCCCCAGCCCGGACACAAACATGGGCCCCCCAAAGCCTTTCAAAGGGCAGCTCCTCCCAGCCAGCCCCGCGCTCTGGCAGAAGGCTGTAATGGGAGCAAAGTGCGCTTTAAAAATTAATGTGGAACAAAAGAATTTCCACAAAATAAAAATTGCAGTTTCTTTTCCATTAATAACGTATTACAAGCCTCGCTAAAGAGGCTGCAGGCTCCAGCTCTTGCCCTTCGCTGTCCTGTCTCCCCCTCCATCACAGCCTCATCGTCCCCTCCTGCCCCCCCTGCACTTTTCACTCCTGTTATCTGTGGCGAAAGCTCTCCGAAAGCTCCAACATCCCCATCTCAGCCCATCGCTGGTAACTCTCCGATCCCGTGTGATTTCATCATCTGCCCTCTAATGCAGAATGGATGTTCTAATTCTAACTAATAAAGTGAAAAGCAAGAAAGAAGCTGAAAGTAAAGCCATCAGGCATGGGACTGATCTGTGTTTGTCTTCTTCCTAATTCCATTATTGCTTTGAAACAAGCTCTAGATATTACTGCTCCCTCATTAACAGCTGCTCCGGCTTCCCTCCGAACCCCGGAGACTGGGCCCTAATGAATCCCGCCGCCAGAAGAAGGGGGTTTTAACCACAACAGCAGCAACAAGGACAGAAACTTGGATTAGAGCATCTCACGGTGCTAATATTTATCTTTTCTCCAAGCCTGCACGGAGACAAGATATTCCAGCCGAGGAGAGGAGGTGCAGAAGCATGTGCATGCACGGAGCAGAGCGGGACGCGGATGCTTTCAGGCACTCACAATCCATTTACACCTCATAAAATTCTCATTGCTTTTGCCTGGAACAAGTGCAGTGACCGCACCAACCCTCATTAAAAATGCCAGAATATTCTGCAGCAGCCGGCTGGAGCGTTGCTGCCCCAGCACGGCACGGCCAGCGGGGGTCCCGCACGCTGGGGCAGCGCTGGGTGCTCGGGAGGGAAGCGCTTGCTTGCAACTGGGAGTGTCAAATGCCTCGGTTTATGGTGTAGGAGATTTTGGGGTGATTTTGGTCTCCTCTGCAACACTGCAAGGTGCAACCAAATGGAGTCCCTCAGGGCTGTGTCCTTGCTCGTGTCCCCGCACACAGCAGCGCACTCAGATGTCCCCACTCTCCTTACCAGGTGCTGAGCTACAGAAAAACAGCCCTGGGGCCTCTCGGTGAATATTTTCAAGCAGGTCGGCCCAGGGAAAAACCTCCCCAGCACCGAGCCCCTTCCCTCAGCCCAGCGCTATGGGCAGCAACACGGCCTGGATGCTGCCCGCAGCACAGAGCCTGGGGCATTGCTGCAGGCAGAGGCTGCAAGGTTTCCCCTGCCTGCACCTCTGCCAGCTGAGGAAGGGACGGGGAAGAGCTCAGCGCTTCATCCCCCCACGTGCATCCCGTGCTGAGGGGCTGGGGGCTCCCATTGCCCCCCCAGCCATTGCCAGCCCCCTGCCTGCTCCGACACTCCTGCCTTTGGCTGTGAACAGTTGCTCCGACCGCGCTCAAATGCTCCAGGGATGGCACACGCTGCCAGCAAATACATTAGCGAGAGCAAAGCAGCTGGGGGGAAGGAGATCGGCTTTGTGCATCTTGCCAGGCTGCTTTCCTCCTGCCTTCGCTCTCAGCAACTGTAAATAAGGAGGGCTGAGCTGGATTAGAGGTTACTGTCCCGATCAAGGGTACTTCTGCGTGTCCTAATTCATTTTCCCCTGATCTGGCCTTTCCCATCCTATCTGTGCTGCAGCCGTGACTCCAGCCACCCCGAGTGCCAGCAGGCATTGCGGACATCCTGGGGAGGTGACATCTCTGAATGACAAGAGAGCAAAAGCGGCTGGGTTTCCACGAGAGCAGCCGCCTGCGAGGGCAACCGCTCCCCGCCAAGCACTGGGAAGGCCAGGCAGCCCCGCGGCTCGCCTCCGCCGGGACGGCGCCTGCTTCCCGGCAATCCCCCGGTGCTGCAGCACAAAGGATCACACCATGGACTAACTGAAACTGGGAGGGAGCAAAAAACCAGGGCACTGGGCAGCAAGCAGAAAGCAAAATGTGAATGCCTGGGGTGCCTTTTCCCCTCCGGCACTGCCGGGTGCCCAGCACCCCGCTCCCACTGCAGGCAAATATCGACCCAGCGCGCTGCCCGCACCGCAGCTCCCCGGGACTCTGCCAGCGCCAGCACTGTGAACCGGGGGAGCCGGATTCGTGCTTCGCCCCTGTCCCATCACCCCGCAAGCTCCATCCCAAAGTGACGCGGGTTTGGGATGGAGGAGTCTTGTGGGCATCTTCCAGCCCTGGACGTGCTCAGCCCGACCAGCCCTCTTCACAGGGAGGTGATTTTGTAGGAGGACAAGCCAGGCACAAAATTAAAATAACGCATGCTCTGGCATGCGAAGAAGATGCAGGTGCCGTGGCTGGGACCAGCCCTCGGTCCCAGGAAACGTTTATTGCAATTCTCGCTCATCCAATTTTGCAGACAGGCCCTGATCACAGAGGAGGGGTTGGTATCGTATCCACGTAATTAAAATTATAATTTGTTCTTGCCCAGAGCAGAGGAGCACGAGTGACCTCTGGTCCGTACAAGGAGGCAAAACACGGAGACATATATCTTGCCCCCTCCTCGCATTGTCACCCCGCTGCAGGCCCGCCAGCACCTCCCCAGGGCCGGGCTGCCCCGGCAGCTCCCCGTGGGTCCCCGCTGCCCCTGCGCTGCAAGCTGCGGGGCTCGGGGAAGCAGCTTCCCAGCCTGGGCAGGCATTTTGGAAATGGCTCCCACCTCCCGGTGCGACCCACCAGCCCGCGCCTGCCCCCAGCTTGTTCAGCTTTAGGATCCCAGCTAAGCCCACCTAATTCAAAGCTCCACTTCTGCAAGCGTTTCACTGCTTATTCCTGGTGAGACTGACCCCAGAGACCCAGCAGACTGCTCAGCTGAGCAAGCGAGAGAGCGTTTTCCTTTCAAGGGATTTTGCTTTATATCTGGGCAGCAGGAGCAGACTGGGGCAGCAGCAGGACGGGCAGCAGAGAGCAGCAGCTTCAGCCTCGCCACCCGCAGCGGAGGAAGGTGGTCCATGCGCTGCCGAAAGCATCCCGGAGCTGGTTCCCCATCCGAGGAGCTGCATGTAGCTCGGCTGCTCAGGTTAACGCAGGTGCTTCGGTTCTGTTTCCTCTTTCCCTTCACTACTGTTTATTGCTAAATAAATTCCAGAGGTTGGGGTGTGATAACAGGGCTGAAAAGCCTGGATCTGCTTTTCCTTTCCAGACCCGGAGGGATCCAGCCCCCATCACCCAGCTCTACCAAGGGCACTGAACTCACCTGGCTACAACACGGCTGCCCCGAACAGAAACTCTTTCTTTTTCTCTTAAGTTCGAAGACATTCAGATAAACGCCCTCTCATTAGCTTCATCATCTGCTCCTAGGTCTTAGCAAGGCTCGCAGTGGCAGTGCCAAATTAAGGGAAGGAGGCTCCCTCTCCAGACCCAGGCCACCTTTGCAGACCTGCGGAGCCAGACTTGTTCCAGGTTTTACCCCAGAGACCTGACCAGCAGTCTATTAAAATCAGGTCATTTATTTAGGTGCTTAGATCTGGACTTCAAATGGCTAAAATTAACCGGGGAAGTTGCACTTTTCTGGCTTTCTCATCCCATGCCTCAGTTTCTAAAACCAGGGAAAAGAAGAACAATTATTTCTCTCCAACCCTTTCGAAAGCACTTGGAGATCTTCGGATGACAGCGCGATTTGGTACAGACTTATTCATTATTCTTCCCCTCCACGGAGCACTGTTAAATCTTTCTCCATATAAAGTCATTTTCTAAATTAGGTAAAGACGGTGAGTTTTGCACTGAGCACATGTGGATATTTTTATAAAATGTTTAAAACTTCTTGTCTGACTTTTCCTTCCCTTGAAGGACAACGTACTGAATTAAACCCTTCTGTGACCCCGTTTCATTTCACCCTCGAGGACTTCTTGGTAAGACTTTGCCAAAAAGTAACATCAGCGAGTTCGCTTCATCGTGGATAATAAATGGCAAAGTTTGGGTTCACGCGCTGCCTGGGCTTAGTGGGAAGAGAGGGGACGGGGATGCTCTGGGACAGCCCCCAAAGCGTTTAACACATCGGGTTTGCAAGCCAGAACCAGACAGGCGAGTCCACCCGAACCCCGCAGGAACCGCTGTCACAGACGGAGCCTCCAGCTCGTCTCCAGTTTCCATCCCTGACTCATTTCGCTTGGCTAAAAACGCAGCCAGAGCGGCCGTATGGCCACCGGCTCCGCTCCCCAAAATGCGTACCACGGCAGAGGAACCAGCGGCGGGTCCCAGGCTGCTCCCGGGCAGGCAGGAGGATGCTCCCCTCACCCAGGCAGGACTGGGTGCCCCCGCACCTCCCCTGGGTCCAGGGCTGGGGACAGGCACCCTCCTGCAGAGGACACGACTGCAAGGTTAACCCTTGAAGAGCCCTCCTAAAGAGGGTTTTTTGCCCGGGAGAAGGGGATGATGTTGCCGGTGGCTGTGCAGGGATGGGATAGATCAGCCCTTTCCCTCCACCGGGCAGCGCATCCCCTGCGGGGAGCCTGGGCTGGGGAAACACTTCTGCCCTGCCCTGGCTCTGAGGAGCGGGTGCAGGGGGAGCCCAGCACCCAGCACACACTCAGCACGGCTCCACATCAGGGAAACAAGATGCAGTCGGGTCCGAGGAGAGGGGCCAAAAGCCAGGAGATCAGAAATGAGAAGGGGGAGGCGGCACCAGACCCGCCGGGTGCCAGCTCTGAGCAGGGAAGTGTTTCTGCCCGGTGCTCGCCATTGCCCGCAGAGCCGCAGCCCAGAGCACGGACGGATCCTGAGCCCAGACAGCAAACACGGGAAAGGTCACCCCTGCTCAGGCCCAGCAAGCTTGAGCAAAGCCGCCGCTGTGTCAACAGGGAGAAGGTTTGAGCCGAACCAAAATAAGACATCGATGCCGAGAAACGTGCCTGCGCGGGGGTTTGTGAAGGTTTGGTGTCTCGGCCGTAGCAGGCGGGAAGAGGAGGTCACAGGGGATGCTGTGTCACCAAATGGCTTCAGGGTTTTGGATGGCAAACCAGCTCCTTTGGCCCTCCCGGTGCAAAGCTGCCGTGCCAGGAACACGCTCGGCAGAGCCCTTGGGAGCTGGGCACGGGGAGCATCCATCCTCCCACCCCACAGCCCCCCTGTCCCAGGGAGCGAGGGGAGCCGGGCCCACCACGGAAGCCCCCCCGGGAGGCTTTGAAGGGGCGCCGGGTGCGGGAGCGGTGCAGCCATCGGCTCCAGATGCGCCCGCTGGTGGCGGAGACGCCGGGAGCGGGGAGCGGGAACCCCTCTGACCCCTGGCACAGGAACAAACGGCTGCGGCGACAATAAAAGCAAGCGGGCGGGACGCACGGGAGCCGTGACCGCGCACTCCTCCCTCCCCACAGCCATCAGAGCCCGGAGCAGAGCCCCGCTCTGCCCCCCTCTGCTCACCCCTGCAGCACCCGCTTGGCACCGAGCAGTTTTCGGGGCTTCCCACGGTGCCCCCACTCCCTCCGGGAACAGGGACCATCCCCGTGGCCACAAAACAGCACCCAGCACACCAGGAGGAAGGGACCCACAGAGCCCCAAGGGACACAGCACAGGGACATCAGGGACAGAGGACGGCCAGCACTAGCCCTGGCATCCGAACGCCGAAGTAAAAGTTTCTTATCTTCTGAAATAACTTCCTGAGCTTAAATTTCTGTTATTTTTAACCTCACTGCTGCATTATAAATAACCATCGGGTCCAGCACTCGCCTCCCAAGGCAGCCACTGCGGGTTCGTGCTCCAGCTGGGGCAAACTTTATGGCTTTACTTTTCCAAGAGCCGATCCGAAACCTTGGAGGGGAGCCAGAGAAAGGCCTGACCCGCGGGAAGAGGCCGAGGGAACCGGCGCTGCCGCATGGGGCTGTGGGGTCAGGAGGTGCCGGGACCATCCCGGCAAAGGGGTCACTGGGAATCGGCCACGTGTGGGTGGGAGAGTGGGTCCAGCGGGGGGATGCTTCCCGGGAAAGCTGGGCTTCGCCCATGGAAAGCATCCCGAAAACATCCCGGTGCGCTCATATGCACGTCTTGGTCTTCCTCACCCAAATCTACCACCATTTCGGGTCCCAGGCTGCCGGCACCCAGCCAACAGCCCGGCTCCCCAGGGACGAAGCCAACGCACAGCAGCGCGGGTGCAGATGGGGCAGCAGGGCTCCAGAGGTTGGTGGGGCTCCATGCCACCGTCACAGCCCTGAGCAGAGCCCCTCAGGGTCGGCATGGCACGGGGGCAAACCCAGGGGCCGGGCGCTAGCCTGGTGAGCAGGGATGATGGGGTGAGCATGAGATGGTCACGCCTGGGGACACGCTAAGGGGACAGCATCTTCCCCAGCACCTACAGCGCGCGTGCGGCCACCGCTGCCAGTGCGCAGGGAGGGATGGGCAAGGGCTGCTCAGCCTCTGCCCCCCTCCAGCACCCGCAGCAGGGGCGAGCGGACCCCCCCAGGGCAGGGGCAGGCTGCAGTGGGGCGCTGGCTCCCACTGCCATTTTCCTATCCCCTATCTGTGCAGCTAAGGTTGCTCCAGCATCCTGGGCAATTGTTCTTGCAATCTGCAAGGAAGAGATTAAAACCTCCCCGCTTGGTGGATGCGAGTGGCAGAAGAATAAAAAAAAAAAAAAACTGGGAAGAGCTTTTATTCCAGCTGCTCCAAGGCGTGAAGCCAGCCAGGCTCCACAGGGCTCCCAGCACGGTCCCTGCGGCACTGTGGCCGCATCCTTCCCGGTCCAGGGGGTCCCCATACAGGCTGGCTGGGGGAGAAGCAGACTTTTCGTTTAGTAACTGGGAAACTTTTCCTAGTGGAAGGTTCCCCAAAGCGCTGGGAATTTTGGCCCCTAGCTGTTTACTTTCTGTATTTCTGCAGTTTTCACTTGTGGTTCAGAGGAATTCAGGCACAATTAGAGCTGCTGCCACTCACCCGCCAGAGCCCAGCGCGGTGGCACCGGGACCCGCTGCTCAACCGGCCGGGGAAACCACCTGCCCCAAAACCCGGGCAGAGACAAAGGGCTCTGCCCTGCACCCTTTCCTCACACCGAGGTGATGGCCAAGGCAAAGAGCTGCCTGGGAAAGGCTTGAGGAGGACAGGCTCCCACCACCAAGCCAGGAGAGACACGTCTCCCAGAGCCATCCTGGCAGAGGGAACAACCTCCGCTCCCTCCGGACCCTTCCTTGCAGTGGGAAGATTTGGCTCAGAAAAGGTGCTGTTGAACAACTACCCCCCATCCCATCCCATCCCATCCCATCCCATCCCATCCTCCACCAGCACAGACCCCCACAGCCCTTAGACCCCTCAGCTCGGAACACCTCTGTCTGATTAGTTGGCTATAAAGGATAAGTGGGAACAAACTGGAAGAAGGAGGAGGCCAAATCTTGGTAGTTAATGAGCCGGTCCTGGGACGAGGCTGCATGCAAGGTGAGAGTGTCCCATGCCAGGGCTCGGCAAGCAGCTCGGCTGCTTCGCTCCCACCTTGCGCGGGGTTTTCCCCTCCTCTGGCAGCTTTCCCTTCCATGCTCCCTGACCCAGGGATGCCTTTGGAGGGGACAGGACAGCTTGTGCTTCCCGCAGGACAGAGGAGGCTGCTGTTCTCTACAGAAACCTGTGCTTTCAGCAGGTATTTTTAAGGATGGACCCCAGCCTGAGGATTGGGATGCAGCATCCTCTTGGGTTATTGCTTCTGCTGGACCCCTGGTCAGTCTGCAGCCCCCACTGCACCCAGACCTGCATCGGGGACTCTGCCCTGCAATGCAACCCAAAATATCTTAGGGGATGGGTCCAGACCCCCTGCGCTGCCCAGACTTTGTACCCGAGCGGGACTGAGTGGAAGGGGGTCCTGGCCGGCCTTGGTCTTGCTCTGGGAAGGCTCATGAGCAAATCAATCCCCCAGGCACTGGAAAGGTCAGACCTGAACTCAAGTCCTGGAAAAGGCAGTGAGCACGGGGAGCCCGGGGCAGTTTGCACCCCAACACGGCTGAGTTGGACTGAGCGGTGGGTTTAGAGAGCGCTCGCTCCGGAGAAGAGTGGCTCCAGCCATGCCAGCATCGCCTGCCCCATCCCACAGCACCGGGAATGGGAGAGCAGCAACCGCTTCCCAAACCAGCTGGGGAGAGCCGAACAGCCCAGCGTGCACCACCCAGTTCGCTCCGTCCCCACCAGCCGCTCTCCCCTTGCTTCCCACGGGATTCTCTCGGCTGCGGGAACGACAGTGGTGAGAAAAATTGGAGATCGGCTGCAGAAAACAAATTCTGAATTAAAAACACCTGCAGCTGCTCGTGGCAAAGCCACGGTTCTCAGAGCCACATCTCACCCCGTCGGGGGTCAGCAACCCCCGGAGCGAGCTACGTGTCCAAATCAAAGGCAGGCGCAATCAGAGCGATCCAAATAACGCACGCAAACGGGCTATTTGCAAATAAACAGAGCGAGCCAGAGGGAGCCAGCGGAAACGGCGGGGGAAGGAATGCTCTCCGGTTTAGGAAGGTTGGGATCTGCTGGTGGGCAGCCTGAGGAAGGAATGCAGTGACGTCCGCCCAGCTAATAAATTAGCGAGATGAATTATTTGGGATGAATTATTCACCCGGCTCTCCATCCCCGTGAGGAGCTGAGCGTGCAGCCCAGAGCGGCAGGGACCCCGGCGGGAGCCAGAAACTCCGGTGAGGCATTTGCTGCCGACGCTGCCAGGAAGGGCTCGGCTCAGTGCGGCGACGATGGGTTTGGGCAGTTTTCACCCTGGCGATGGAGCGAGCGGAGGAACAATGGAGGTTGGGGGTGTCGTACCGGGAGACGTGCTGAGTGCTGGGGGCCACACACGTGTTCCCACCATGGGTGACAGCCAAGGGCACAGCTCATTTGGGTCACCGGTGGTGCAACGTCACAGTGGGGACTGGCCAGGGTGGGCAGAGCACCCTGCCTCCACGCTGCTACCTCGGTGTCCCCCTCCGAGGCCATGCCTGCTGTCCCACTGCCTGGCTCTGCTCCCCCAAAAGCAGGGACACACAGGCACTGCCATGTCCTTCAAGGCACCCTGCAGACCCTAGACCCCAGCCTTGCTTGTCCATCTGGGTGGAGAGGGGGAGTTGGGGTCTCACGTAGCCCGTCACCCCACAGGCTGTCCTCTCCCACCCACCCCTCCCTCACCCCCACACCTCCCCCTGGGACCCCTGGGATTTCTGCCCACCCAGCCTCGCCTGCCCTTTGCCAACCTGGTGCAGCCAGCGGTGCCCTCACGGGGCTGCCACCACCCCCCAACATCGCACCTCAGCCTAATGACTTCCTAATTAGCAGAGCCGCAAGGTGCAGGACGATGGGCTGGCGCCATGCAACCGGGACGCAATGGCGCACAGCTCAAACGCAGTTAAATGCAAACAGCCAACGGGGGTTGCTGCACCCTGCCCGGGGCACCCACTCACCCCCCAGCTCATCGCTTTTTGGGGTCCCTCAGAGCGGAGCCGCCCCATGCGGGAGCAAATGACAAAGCCCCAGACTCCGCAGCCACATGAGCAGGATCGCTGTGCTCCATGTGTGATGAAATCCCCCCCGAAATTTGGTCTTGCACCCAAATTTTGGAGGGGAACCTCGGGCACATGCCGACAGACGCCGGGAGCCCACCCGCTGCGGGCCCGCCTTCCCGCGCCCCCGCTCCCAGCCCCGTTGGGTTTGGTTCCCTTCTGAACCGGCTGTGGCTCCCAGGGAGCAGTTTCCTGGGCAGTGACGTGACCCCGCTCCCCCGAGAGGCAGGGCCATGGCTGCGATTCGTTCTCAGGGTTACAAAACCCCGCAGCCGCCCCGGGCTGAGCTTTCCCTCCACGGGGCCACGCTGGGAACCCAGCGGCGGGGGGCGAAGGGCAGGAGCTGCCCCCGCCGGGGTCCAGCATCCCGCCAGCCTTTCACCCCAGCAGTGATGGAGAGGAAGAGGAGGGAGAGGGCGATCCCCCATGCCCCCACCATGGCAGCAAAGGGAAAGGTGACTATCGCAGGGGCTGCTCCAGCTCCGTGGGTGCTGGCAGAAGGAGGAGGGGGGTCCCAAAGCCGTGGCAGAAGGCAGGACGGGGGCAAGCGGCAAAGCCCCGGTGAGGATGCAGAGCCCACGCGACGCCTCTGCCCCAGCAGCGAGGGGCTGACCCCCACCCCCCGCAGCCTCCCCAGCCCCGCAGGGTTGAGTTTGGCCCTTACTAAAGCCCGGAGCGGTGCCCTCAGCAGGTCACCTGTGCAGGCCATGAGCCCACCCCCCGGTCATTATGAGAAGCCAGCGAGACATTAAAATCCAAACCCAAAGCAGCGGCTCCGTGCTCAGGGACACGCTGGGGCGGCCGGCCAAGGGGATGCACCAGGACCGGCTCTGCCCTGCATCTTCAAACAACTCAACCACCACAAAGAGCCGCCAGCCCCAGCCCAAGCCCCCCGGCAGACCCCGAGCGGGGACCAAGGGAAGGCGACCGCAGAGGAGCCGGTCCCGCTGCAGCAGGGTCCAGCTGGGGAGATGCTCGGTGGCCGAGAGCCGGGGAGCACGCTGCCGCGCGGTGCGGCAAACAACACCCAGGTTTACGAGGCCCCAGGGAGTGGGGAGGCTGTTACGTTACCAAATCCCCATCCGCCCAAGGAAATAGCAGGTGCTGAGGAACAGAGGCTGCCAAGATACAATATTTATATACGTATACGTGTATTTTAAGTAGTAAAATACAAAAATTGCCTGCGTGAGCAAAAGGAAGGTCGTGAGTGGTGGGAGAGAAGCCAGAGAGCTCCCAGTTCCTAATATTCATTTCACGTTGTCGGTGGGGGATGACGCTCCCCCCTGCAATTCCCACGTTACCGATGGGGAAACTGAGGCAGGACAGACCTTTGGGATTTCCTGAGCCCCCCCCGTGACCCCAAACCCCCTGAGTTTTGCCAGTACAAAGATGGATCCCTGGAGATACCCGCCCCAAACATTGCTCACACGCAGGGAGGCATGCCGGTGGGACTGCCCAAGGGATGCGAGGCAGAGGGACAAGCCAGCAGAGCCAGCCCCCCCAAAATCTGCTTTCACAGGGCTCCCCCAGCTGAGCTGTGGGGACCTTGGGGAGGCTGCAGCAGCAGGATGGGGGACATGGAGCCGCCTGATGCCCCACCACAGCAGGATCACAGGGCTGGCTCAGCCCCAAAGGGGACCACCCCAGGATGTCCCCCCCTCCCTGCCACCACCCCCAGGCATGAGTGAGCACCCTGTGGGGCTCAGCACTACCCTCCGTGCCCCCGGGACCCACGTGGAGGCAAAGCGGGACCGTCGGCCTCCCAGTCGGGGGTTTCCATCACACATCGTCCCCTCCCCGGGCGGGAAGGGCTCGTGGGACCCGTCCGTCCCAGGGCCGGCATCCGGGAGCGGCTTCCAGCGCCGGCTGCTCCCCCAGGGAGGAAGAGGAGAGCTGGGGACGGGGAAGAAGAAGGGCGTGCGTGGAGGGAACAGCATGAGAAAGCCAACCCGCTGCCAATTGTGCCAAGTTGTGCAATGCTCAAAATGTCACCGCGGGTTCCTCTTTTGTTCCCCTGGCCCCGAGCGGGGGAAGCGGGACCAGACCCCCCCCTGCCAGCGGGGCCCCCCCGCCCTCTCCTCCTTTCATTCTAGCAAAGCCAAAGACTCTTGGGTTTCCCTGCAGCATCCCCGGCTCAGCTGGCTGGTGCCAGCGGTGCATGTTAGCAAGAGAGGGCTCAGGCCAAAGGGAACGTGCCCATCCTTCGGGGTCACTGCAGAGAGGAGCCATCCCCTCCGGCAGCCGCCGTGCGCAGTACGCTGCAATCCCTCCCTGCCCTCCCTTCCTAGCTCCCTCCTCTCTCCAAGATAAATATTTCGGCTTTTTCCTCCTTCCAGGCAGCAGCGCTCAGCGGCTCCGCAGATTTTCAGCAGGTGAGCAGCAGCTCGGGCACCCACAGCCAGCAACGCCAGGTCAGCAGCGGCCGCATCCTGCCCCCACCCGAGGCAGCGGCGATGCTCGTGATGCCCCGGGGCGTCCCCAACCGCACCAGGATGAGCATAAGGCACTGCCTTGTCTCCATCCCCAACCCCACCACTGACCCAGCACTGAAAAGACACCCAAAATTGGGGCAGGCGAGGCGGTGCGCAGCAGCCCCAGCCCTGTTATCTGCACAGCAGCCCTCCTTGGAAGGCAAACCCAGGGGGAACCGTGCGCCAGCTTAATTAGAGGGGAGAGAGGCAAGTGGCTGCAAACGGGAGAGGAGAGGAGCCTCGTTAGAGGTTACGCAACAATTTCTTAATCAACCGAGGCTGCTCCGCAGAGCGCGGCCGACGCAGCCGCTCAGGGTTTGGCCAGCACCCGCTCTTGGCCGCGGCCGCCCGGGCTCGGGTTGCAGGCAGGGTGGGTGCAGGCAGCAGTTGCCAGCGCCTGTCCGATGGCAAGCGGGGATGTAATGCGAAGTGACAGTGTTTACTCTCCGCTACCCGCAAACATGCGTGTGTCGGGTCCCCACAGCCCGCCCGGCGCCAGCCGCCCTGACCCGTCGCCGATGCCCCTCCATCTGCAAAGGATGCCGAGCCGAAAAGCTCTCCGGCAGCAAGGAGATGCCGGGGAAGCAGGGCGCACGGCACCCTGCTCGGCTGCGGCACCGCAGAAGCGATTCCCCCAGCAGGGAACTAGCCTCAGTAATTTTAGAAAATGCCAGTTTGCTAAACCACCCGCCACACCTCCAGTGCCAGCCTGCAAGCTCCGCGTTCTCCCCAGCTTTTATTTGGGCAGGCGTGGGCCAGCCGGGAGGAGCGAGGAGCGCCCAGCGCTGCCAGCTCGCCCAGCCAGCTGCTCCCCCGGCTGTCCCGGCAGCTGGAGTCGTGGGAACACACCAGAAATCGCTAGAAAAGCATGAAAACATAAATCACACTCCCCATCCGCAGCTCGGGATGGGGAAGCCGCCGTTTGTGCCGTTTCTGAACTTGCCGGGTTGGTGCTGGGTTCGCTGAGCCTCTCTACCAGCTCGAAGGGAAACGACAGCCGGGGACAGGGGCTGAAACGCCGAGACCACGGGCGCCTCCGAGAGCTCCCAGGGAGCCAGCTGGAGCACAGCTAAACCCGCACTCGAGCCTTGACCCCCCTCCAGCACCAGCAGCCTGCCCGTGCTGCCGCACCCGGAGCGGGATGGGGGGGGGGGGACACATCCTGCGCCCGTCCCGCTACCCTCGTACCTTGCAGCATCCTCACCACCGTGCTCTGTTTGTGGGGCACTGCTGGTGGCGAGGGAGGAGGAGGAAGCTCCCACCAACACTCCTGGCCAGCATACGTGCTTTTATTCTACTTTTTTTTATAAACAAAATAAAATCCACATATTTAACGGTGACGAGGTATTTCAAGCCACGCTCGTTAGCACCTGCTGCGAGCATCTCCGAAAGCAGCGCTCATTCATCCCGTCTGCCCACGCGCCCTCGGCAGCGACAGCGGGAGGGGTGGGGGGGTCCCCGGGATCTGCATCACCCCGCAGGGAACTGGCACAGAGACACCGGCACCAGCCTCCCGTGCCCTGCGCTGCTCCGGCCGGGCAAGGTGAGATGCGATGGGAAGGACACCTGCCCCCGGCCCCACCGGGCAGCATGACTCCTCGCAGAGACCCGACACACTCATCTCCCCGCCGCCGCCGGAGCAGGGCAGGATCAGGCCCCGTGGGAACTGCCAACGGCGTTTTCCTCTTCCGCCTCCTCCAGCCCAGCTGCAGCGCGGGGCCGTGGGAGGTGGGAATGAGGCAGCGAAAGGTATCAAACACGGCACCAAACCCGACCATAAATAATCTCCCGAGCGCAGCTAGGTTTTGCAGCCTTTCCCCCACCTTCCTCCGGCAAACCTGGGAGCGTCCTGGATTCCTAACCTGGAAATGGAGCGAGACGGTGGAAATAGCAGTGACTTTCTCCCCTCTTCTGAAAGGATGGGGATGAAAAGCCGCAGCATCGGTGAGCTGCAGCCTCACCCGGCTCCACGGGCAGCACCAGCCATGGTGCAGGATGGTGCGACCCACGGGCACACGAACCACGGCCCCTCCACCCCTTTCCCCCCCCAGGAAAATTTCATCTCGTGATTAAGACGCAGGATTGCCAAAAAGATCCTGCCTCGCGTTGCTTTTCCTGTACGCCTGGAGGCAAATCATCTCGTCTGCCATATGCATCAGTTCAGCGTAAAAAATTCGTGGAATAATAACAACAAGCATTTTTTTTCCCTCCTTCCTGCCGCGCTCTCTCACGTCTGTTGGGAGCGCAGACTCCCCGGGACGGCGCCGGTTGCCTGAGCACACCGCGGTGCCCAGCGTGGCTGCACCCGTGGGTGCCACATTACACGAGCACGTGCCGCTGCTCGGGCCGGCTGTCCTTGGAAGATAGTCCAGGCAAAAACAACGTCGCCGGCCCGCCCTACCTACCCCCGGGGTATTTAATGCTAACGCGATAATCTCCTCTCCCCAGGCACACACGCGTTTTCTTGGAAGAGCAATAAAGGAGAATAAAAATGTGAGCCTGGGAATGCTGGATGTTTGCTGAGCCACCGCCCCGGCAAGGCTTGGACAGCCGAAAGGCAAGCGGAGGGACGTCCGCGGCTCTGGGGCATCCCGATGGGATCCCAGGGGGAAGCGCAGCCGCTCGGCACCTCGGCCGCACCCCCGCTCAGCACCGCCAGCACGCCCCGGCCGGGACACCCACCCCGGTTTAATCCACTTTGGCCTGAAAAATTGGGCGGTGGAAACAAAGCGGGTGGGGACCACGGTTTGGGGGGATAAGTCGATTTTTGGCAGGTTCTTGCAAGGCTGGAGGCAGAAGGAGCTGCCCAGCCCGGGCTCTCGCAGGCATGCCCTCGCCAACCGACCCCCGGCTTCAGCCCGGCAGCATCCTTCAGGGCCGCTAACACCAAAACCTCTGCCAACGCCGAAACCTCCACCGTGGCAGCGGCTCACCCCAGGGCGGGCTCTTGGTGAAAGCACCCCGGGCACTGCATGCACCGAGTCCTCGGTGGGGATGTATGAGTGCAGTCACGCAGACCTACTGAATCAGGAGCATTAATTGGGCTTCGCTGTTCAAATACTGACCTCAATTAGAGCCACTTTTCCTTTTTTCCCCTCTTTTTTTTCCCCTTTGCTGGATGCTTACACCCTTGTCTCTGCTAGTTTAAATACCAGAATACCTACACTGGCCTTGGGGAGACGCGGCATTAACTGTACGTTTGTATCTAATTTATAGTCAGGCTCTTTGCAGCCTTAACGAGCACACCTCTAAAAAAGGGGGGGAAAAAAGGACACCTACTGCAGGGGATGTTTGCTGCCAGGCTCGGAGCCGCTCGGTCATGAAGGGGGATTTGGAGATGGCACCGCCAGCTCCGAGCTCCCGGTTTGAACAAATCCCAGATTCAGATGACGCTCAGCTGGAGTGACGGCACAGCCTTTCCCCGGGAGTTATCCCGTCCGTGCTGTGCGCACCCCAAAGGAGGAGCACGGCTCCGTCCCGCTGCAGCCCGCCCGGCCTCCAGCCCCCCGCTAGCCCGTAGCGCAACAGCCCTTGAAGTTGCTCTAATTCTCATTATTTCCTTCCACTGACTTCCTACCCGTGGCATCCCAAGCCAAAGCCCAGGAGAAAACGGCCGGGATTTCAGATTTAATTAAATCTCGCCGAGCTGGCTGCAGCCCTCCTTCGAGGCAGTGCTGATGCTGTTATCGCTGAGCCTCCCGCACGCGGCGGGACGAGCCCGTGCCAACGCCGAGGAGCTGGAAGGGGCAACTCCTGCCTGACGCTGGCACATGGGTCCCTGCTAGAGTCCATGGCGTGGGGCTAATTCCCATCCCAGAAGCACCACACACTCGTCAGGGTAAGAAGCCATATAGGTGGAGATTTTACCCCAATTCTTTTTTTTTTTTTTTTTTTTTTTTTTAACCAGCTCACTGCTGGTTGAATGGAGCCCTGGAATCTTCAGCCCTATGCCAAAACCACATTGGAAACCAAAAGCTGACTTCGTTAGGTCGGAGTAGGAGAGGCAGGCTGCGCTCCCCAGCTCTGCCCAGGGTCTAAAATAAACCCAAAGAAAGCTCTTCCCAGGTCTCTGATGTTAAAGGAGGGGAGCAGGGTGCTGCGGGCACCCATGGGGACCCCCAGCTCTGGCTCTGCGCAGGAGAAACGAGCTCCCTGGCAGAGGCAGGAGCACCCAATGAAGCCACCCAAAATTGCAGGTTAATTTTCTGCCTAGGGACAACCGGTGCTGGGGACGGACAGCAGGGAGATGGCTGTGACACGGACCTCCCCAGGCTGGGGTTTTCTCTTTGCCTGGGGCACAGCAAGCTGTCTGCAGAAGGCTTCCAGGGCGCAAAGCCAGCGGGAAGCAGACACACACAAAATCGGCTGTTTAGCTCTCCCTCACCTGCCACCCCAACCAGTCCCAGCAGAATCTGGAACAGGAGGACAAAACACCTCAAGGATAACTAAACTCCCCCAATTTGCACCCAAAATTGCCAGCTGGGTAGAGGAGGAGTGGGGAAAGCGTGCCCCATCCCCGGGGAGAGGCAGAGCCCATGCCCCAGGCTCGGTGCCCAGCCAGTCTCGGCACGCTGGCCAACCAGCCGGCACCGCCTCGGTTTTCACATGAAACAGTCTCCAGTCCTGCTTTAAAAGATGACCTGGAAATCGCAGTCCCGAGAGCCACCAGCAGCCCCACTGGCCACGGCAGCTCAGGCCAATGGGGTTATACTGGTGTGTCACCTGGATGCCAAATCGCTCCTGCCTTTTGCCATCTATTGTGGATATCCAATTATTTTTTTTCTACTAAACTGTAAACCATGAAGTGTCCAACACAAGCAGCAGAGGAGAGGCAGCAAAGCGCTCTGGACCGATCGCATCGCAAGCCACCTTTCACGGGCACAGGGCGAGATGTGCAGTGAGATTTCGGAGCGAGGGAGGGATTTCCCATCGGGATGGAGCTGGGAAGGAGGAAAGGCAGCTGCCGGTGCCTCCAGAGCCCCGGCACCTCAACAGGCAGGCGAAAACAGGCACATCACAACTGCAGAGGTGGCTCTTTGCTGCCGGCCCCAACGGCCAGAAGAGCTTTGGTACAGAGATCTTCCACAGTTTTAATGTCCATCCATCACTGCACCGATTTCATGCCCGGCCAGGACAGACCCACGACCCCAAACTGGCCAGCGGGAACCACCTCTCCCGCAGCACCCATCCTTCTCTCGGCCAGCGTTTATCTTCCCACAGCAGATAAACCGCGGGTAAAACTCTGAAAAGCCTCGACTATTTTGAAGTCCCAAGTCCCACCCGACAAGCACTTGAGCAAAGTCACAGCTTAAGTCCACCAGAAACGCCATCGGGACTTGGACGCTGTGGAACGCGTTACCTAACCACGACGCCCAGCCCTCCGCAGACCACGCGCCAGCCAGGAGGAGAAAAATAAATAAAAGAGAAAAGGTTGGCCTGAAAGTTCACCAAAAAAAATATTAACCAGCTCAGTTCACAGCCGTTAAAAAACCCAAACCTGTAAACCTTCCCAAAGCAATCACATTTATTTGCAGGAGTGTTTACAGAAACCAGAGATACTCCTAAGCGTCCGTGCAATGTGTTTTTAATGGTAGGTCTGCAACAACGGGGGAAGAAAGGCTGAAATGCATTTGCGAGCAACGCTTCAACAGCTCCAAATAAATGAATTCCTAAAATTTTCAGCCTGTTAGCGGATAAACTCAGGAAACGGCTGCATTTGCTGAACGATTCAGTGCGAGAGCTGCACCCAGCGCGTGCGTGCAACTCGACGTCGGCCGCGCCGCAGCGTAACCCCGGCAGGCCCCTCGCGCCAGGCAGCTACAAATCCTAATTAACCCGTAACACCTAGGGCCAGCTAACGAGGCGCTGAGCGAGCCGTGGCAGGGGGCTCCGCGGAGAGCCAGCGCGCATCCTCCTGCCTCCCCCTTGCTGGATGCTGCCCATCGAGGAGCGACGTTCCCAGCCTCTACACCCCATTTTGGCGGCTAGGAAAACCCCAGCCCGGGAGACTGAGGACGAGGTGACCCCAGACACGGCAAGGAAAACCGGCCTGCGAGTGCCTGCAAATATCCCACTGTGAAACTGTTTTGCCTGCGGCGAGGTAGTTTCCAGCCCTCCAGCCCTGAGCACCTCTTATTTTTCTCCCCCTTCAGCAACCCAAAGCCCATCAGACGATCAATTCAAATCATTTTTCCCCCCCAAGACCTGCTGCCCTCGCAAGAAAAAGAATAAAACAACAACCCGGGCAGCATGCACCTTTTCCCCATCTTCATCAGCCTGGGAACACCCCGCTGGGCTGCACCCCCGGGTCACGTTACCAGCCCGATTCCTGCGAAGCCCCCGGGGTCCTGCAGCTCCCAAGCCCCCCTGGTTNCCCCCAGAGCAGAGATTTAACACAGCGATGCTAAAAAACTACCCGGCCCGTTTCCATGGGTACGTGAGGCACATGTTGCTATGTGATGTTCGGCCCGTTACCATGGAGACGGCGGGGATGTCACCACGCAGGGCTTATTAGTTGCCATGGCTATTAAAAGGCGCTTGTCCTCTGGGGACCTCGAAGGACCAGGGCCACCAGCTTCCCCTGCGCCTCTCTCTGGGATGGCACCAGCTCCCTGGGAGCCTGGTGGGGACCCGGCCACACAGGTCCCCAGGACCAGGCAGGTCCCTGAAGCCACGGTGGTGGGCACCTCTGAGCTAAGATAAAGAGGGAGCCCAGCCCCACATTTTCCCACAGAGACCAGCATCACCTCCCAGGCCACCGTGTGCCCCAGCCCGTGGGGTGCCTTACCCATACGTGAGCAGAGCGTCCCAGCAATGGGGGTTTATTGGTGGGGTTAATCCCCGGCACGCGAGGCGAGCACCCAGCCGCCATCCTGTTATACATCCCATCAGCACAGCACGGAGGATACCTCTTTGCCCCGCTTTGGAGATGGCCGTATGACCAAACCCACGCATTACCAGGCAGAAACACAACAGGACTCAGCCCTTACAGACAAGGCAGCGCCGCAAAATAAATATAAGAGCATCGTCCACCCCGAGGTCCTGCAGATAGCCCTAACCTGGACTTCCACATGGGGAACTGAAGCTAAAAAAAAACCCCAGATCCTGAGGCTGGGGTTTATCTGGGATTGGACACCCCACTTTGCTGCAGGTGACAGCTTTTCGCTTTACCCCTGCGCGTGCTTTGCGTGGCTGCAGCCATGCCGGCAACGTGAGCGAGTCTGACCCTGTACAAGATGCTGAGCACAGCAGGCTCCCGTGGGACCATCCAAGACCACAGAGCTGCTCGGTGACTCCCTAAGGACCAGCACAGCAACTGCCCACAGGTTCATTTGACATCTCCATGGCCAGATTTTCAGCCCTTCCCTCCCTCCTCCTCCTCCTGCCTTCCTCAGCCTGCTGCAAACAGCCACACAGCACGGTACAGCCCCTGCCTGCTATTTCCAAAGCCCATTTCTCCGAGTGCAGAGAACTCCTTGCTCCCTTCTCTAGCCCCTGCAGACACCTGGGCTACCAGCCCCTGGGGCAGGATCCGACCCCCAGCCTCACCCCGCTCCCAGCAGCTCCCAAGTGCGGCTTCCCCCCCGGCTCAGATCACAGCCCTGAACCTCCCGCTCCGTCTTCTCTCTAATTGCATTCCAGGAGGGGAAACAGAGATGCAAGAAAGTCCCGGCTTTTATTTCTTTTTATTTTTTCCCCCCTTTAGACAGGCCCAGGCCCCCGCTGCAGAGCCCTCGCACTGCCCGGCAGGGACCGCATCTGAACCCATCTCTATCCGATCGCAGACCACTTCCCCAGCAAGTTCAAAGTGGGTTTTTATGCAGCCATATAAACCCCTATAGAAAATACTTACACGCTTTATTAAATAAATTAAAGGTATTATTTTCTCATCATTTTGTTAGATTTTCTAGGAAGGATATAATTTTTCATTTAACTCCATTGGACGAAAAAAAACCCACGGCTGAAAACCTATAGAAAGGTATATTACTCAGTAGTGGAAAATTAGATTCCTCCTACACAATACTATAGGATTACTTAAATATAACATATAGGAATATAACATGTTATTAAATTGTAGAGTATCTTTCTAGAAAGACCTACAGTATAGGATTCTAAAAATTACTCCCCAAACCTATTATGTTTCATTCTAGCCCAGCTGGTTTCCTTTCTGTTACACGCCACAAGACTTTTCCTGAAAGGTAAGGGGTTTTAATTGCGTCTTGAAACGCTGCCGCAATCGCTCTCCGAGAACGGCTCCAAACTCCTCCGGATGTGACAAACCTGAGCGGGAAGCCCCCAGCCTTGGGGCAGGGGGGATGCAGGGAGGGACACAGGGAGGGACGCAACCCCACTCTCTCCCATAGCCAAAAAATGCCTTTATTGGCAGAGGGGAGAGGGTCCCAGCGGGGGCAGAGCTGGTCCCAGCCCCGTGGCTTCATAGGCACAAAGCCCCTCTGGATTTCAGTTTAACCGGTCCCACCCCTCTCCCAGCACTCGCTACCCCAAATATTAGGGGAGTTCAAATAGTTATCGGTGCCCCAGCATCGTGCACCCATCCTCTTCCCCCTCTGCAAGAAAGAAAAACAAAAAAAGGGTTAGGGATAAAAGTTGCCTTTAGCTGTTGCCATAGAGACTCTTCAGCTCGGCACAGAAACCCCAAATCTTGTCAAAAATGGAATAATTTAAGATTTTAATCAGCAAGAACGCACGGGAGGCCAGGAGCATCAATGCACATCCTTGCCTTAACAGTCTCTGCCTTCAAATGCGTTCACCCCTCATTTAATAGCACTCTAAGAGCCGGCCGGGAGCGGGGACGGAAAGAGAGAGGAACGGAGGCAATGAAAACCCCATCCGCTTTCGAGTATTTTCTCTCCCCGCCGAAGCAGCCTCTTGCTGGTCAGGCTGATTTCTGGACCAACAACCCACCAGCCAAGCTGCTTGAGTTCCCATTTCCTTCATCCACTGCCAGAAAAAGAAAATAAAATTCAACAATACGAGCTAGGCAAAAATATTTCCCGGAACCGCCGCTATTTCTCCCATAAACTTCACCTCGCAGCCAGTGCGGCCAGAAGCAGGGGGAGGAAAAACAAAAAGAAAATCCCAACTTCTAGCACCACGAGATGTTTTTGTGACCATCTCAAAATTGCTCTTTTCTGCCGCATCCTCCACATTTACTCCTGACCCAACTTCCACCACGACCACAAATCAAACGCCGCGGGATAAACTCACTGCTCTGGCATTTTCACTGCTTGGCAGAGCCCCGGCTCTGGCCATGGCCCCCAGCTAAAACAAACGCTGCCGGGAGCACACTTCGGTGGCTGCCTTTCCCCTGCCAGCCCGGGCGGCACACTGCAGCGTGCCGAGGTAACCGGAGGATCCCATTTTACCACAGTTTAAGACTTGCGGTAAGTTTGGGAGGGGATGGCATCCGCCGGCGGCTCGGGGAGGGGGCAGTGGTTTCACCAGGCTGGGATGCTGAGGATAACCAAAGCTGCGGCGCTGGGGAAAAGCCTCCGGTGCCAAGGGGTGTTGTGTTTTGTGCCTGAGGATACGAAGTTTGAGGAATACCAAAACAAGGAATTTCAAAAAGGAGCGGTGTTGGCCCGGGGAATATTGTTGTATGAGCTCAGCCTCTTCGGAGCGATGGAAAAAATCACGCGCTGACCCCGAAGGGATGGTGGGAGGACTCGGTGTGCAGGGGCCAAGCCAAGAGCCGTGCCACCAGCATCCACCCAAGGGGCCCAGAGGGGAGCTGGGGGGGACGCAGACACCTGTGTCAGCTCCCGGCCGGAGGGGGTGCTCCCCCGCACCCCAAGCTGCTCCACAGCCCTGAAGCCAGGGAAGGACCCAGACCGGGGGGCTCAGGCAGGTGCCCCCACATGCCCCCAGCATGCTGCCGTAGAGGCAAGCTTGCTGTCAGCTTGCAGCCCAGGCAGGCTGAGGTGTCTCTCCAAAACTTTCCACCACCACCGAGTCCCCATCTGCTCGGGTTCTCAGCCAGCCCCTCGCGTTTGCCTGCTGCTGCACACCCAGATGCCCACCAGGATGAAGGTTCATTTGCTTTCTGCTAACCCCATCCCTCCCTGCGCTGGGGGATGCATCCACACCACCATCAGCTCCTCAAGAAACCAAGAGCTGGAGTCAGGACCTGGCTGGCAAGGAAGGCGCTGGAGGGAGGTGGTGTGGATGGGGAGTTACAGGCCAAAAGAGCCACTCCAGCACCGGCTCATCTTTGGAAGCAAGATGACTTTGGCTTGAAGGTCACTGGGAGAGGAGTTTTGTGACTCCTTTCTATGCCTTTGCTCTTCTTCCATTGCAAAAGCAGGTCTCACCAGCACGCTGCCATGCCCTGGGCTCTGCTCAGCCCATGGTGGGTACGTGTGTACGTACGCACACACCATCTACAACCCTACGGCTGCCCCGGAGTCCCCCGGCCGCTCTCGAGGCCGCTGCCAGGCTCAGGGCAAGGGCTCTGCTCAGGAACCCTTGCTCCTCCCGGCTGCTCCCGCTCCCCCATTGCTCTGGACTGAAGCAGCCAGGCACCCATGGGTGCAGCTAAGCACCCACATGGCCTTGAGATATAGGGTTGAGGCAGAGGGTACCATCTCCTGTCCTCAGATAAAGCCTATGGACCACTCCGAATCAGATTCCCCAAATGCAGGCAAAGGCTCCCGAGCGCCCGGCGCTGCCCGGCCCCCAGCCCTCCCCTGCGCCGCCCCATCCCCCCGAGCAGCTCCCTTGCCTGCTTTCTCTCTTGCCGTGCCTGTGTGTGGGTGTATTTGGAAACGAGATCTTTCCAGCTGAACTGCAAAATGAAATGCAGAGATCACAACTCCTCGAATAGCTTCATCGCGCACACACACAGACACATACACACACACCAACCTCCATCCTGCCCCCGATGCAAAACCCAGGCAATAGTAAAAAAGGAAAAAAAAAAAAAAAAAAAAAGGTGGAAAAATCAAGGTATTCGGCAGATGAAAGGAGGGGATTTGGGGGAGGGGAGGAGGAGGAGGAGGAGGCACAGCAAAGCGCTTTCAGTGCATCCTTTTATCCCCCAATTCACCACCAGATTTGCAGCTTGACCACCACTCGCCCAACCCTCTATGCTCCCGCAGCCCAGACAACCCAGTTTCACGGGGCTACAAGAAAAGAGAAAACAAAACCCAGCAAAAAGCCAAGCCCAAAACCCAGCTGCGAGGTTTGAACATCTGCTGCTGGAGGAGCCGGAGCCCATTCACTGAGATGAAGGAAGAAGCATCTCCACCCTCGCTGGCCTTGGGCTCCTCCGCTGTTTTCCAGCCTGGTAAAAGACAGGATTCCCCCGTGCTGCTGCCACGAGCGGTTTCTGAAGAAGAAGGGGCTTCAATTTGCTCATGGTGGGGAAATTGCTCCCACGGGAGCTGCGCGTAGGTGGCTGGAGGGGAGAGGCAGAGCCTGGGGAAGGGGCTGCGGGAGGGGACAGGACATGCTCCATCCTAAGGGATGGGCTGGCAGGGTGAAGTAGAAGCATCCTAACAAATACCCTCACCGTACCAATGCCCAACCCCGGCAAGGGGATGCTCCAGGGCCTGGAGCAACAGGCAAGGGGCACGGGTGAGGACTTGGAGCACCGCTTGCCTGGCCTGGGGACTTCTCCGCTAACACAGGCTGTGCCGGAGAGCGAGGTCAACACGCACTGCCATAAGGAGAGTCACGTAGGCAGCGAGTTATCCCCTACACAAAGGAGAGCCCAAGAGGTGGGAAGGAAACGTCCGCCTTAGCTAGAGGAAGGACAGACTGCCACGTCTGAGCCGCCCAGGGATGCCCCAGCACCGGCTCCAGCCTCGTGAGAGAGGGGACCACGACTGGTCAGCCTGGCCCACGCCGTCACCAAACCACGAGTTACCCAAGCTGCTGACCCCACGTGCACCCACGTACACATGGGTACAACAAGCCCAGTGCCTGGGACACCGAGAAGCCCACCCGCCCGGGCATGCTGAGCCACGAAGTCCCCCGTGCCAGCCCCACGGCCGGCATTGCTGGGGTGCCACAGCTCGCCCAGGGTTGGCATCGCATCCACACGGCATCGAGGGCCGAAAGGGAAGATCTCGCTTCTCTACCCGGGCTCACGGGTACCCGACCCCCTTGGCGAAGGCTATCAAGGGGCATGCTGAGGCCCCCCAGCTTGTCTCACCAAGGCATCCTCAACCCCCAGACAACTGCCTAAGGGGGACAAAATCCTGGGCACAGGGAAAAAGGGAGCGGATGAGAGTACAAGGATCCAGCTGTGATCCATCCCAACTCTGGAGCCGAGGGGCTTCACCCGTGCCTCTCCCGCGAGTCAAACTGGGCTCCGCGCCCTCCAGCACCGAGCTGGCCAGCGGATTACAAACAATAAAGCGATTTATGCAAGGCAGAGGCCTTCAAGATTTATGCCGTACGCTCACAGTAAAGTGCAAACACATTTCCCTCCACACGTGGCAGGGTCTTTTTGTCAGAGGAATTTGGATTTTTGACCCCAGAAGTCAGGATGAGTCTCTGAAGGAGCATCAGAGGCAGACCTGCACCGTGACCCTGAGCAGATTATGGTCTCATGGGTATATCCCGAGATATATTTATGGTCCTCCAAAGCAAGATAAGTCAATAACCACATACAGTAGCAGTTACAAGTCAGATATTAATTTAATTCCTCTCCTCCCTGTCTGCCCAAATAAGCATTAATTCAATGAAGCATCAGGGCCCCGTTATTTATCATTCTTACTGGGGTTTCTGTTTTCTCCCGTTAAGGTAGAATTGCTACAGCCACGCTATCGAGGCACAGGGGTTCCCGAACTGAAGATGCTCTGCATCCGACACAAGCACGGGGACGCCAGCCCGGCCCCGGGTTTCGTGCTATTAGCACTAATGCCAACGCGGAGGAGGCTGGTTAAAGCGCAGCCCGTCAAATGCACTCGAAAGCCTTATTTAACACGCAGCAGAAGGAACATTTTATTCCTACGGACCCTGGGGCTGAGCGGGGGCCGAGATGTTTGCTCCCTCCAGCAGGACCCGGCCCCGGGGGCTGTGCCCCCCACCCCCCGAAGGCATCGCTCCCCACCACCCCCTAGAGCCGGGTTCCTCCCAAGTCTAGTCTCAGCCCAGAGCTAAAAATGAACCTTATTCATGATTAACATCTATATTTGCATAGCGTGGCTGGCAGCTTAACACCAAATAAATGTTTTGGCAGAGGGAGTCGCAGGCATAGGGGCGAACCCTGCCCTCCAGAAGGGAGCTTCAGCCTCACCATGGGTTAACGAGCACTTTCTAATTGAATTAACAAATCATTAACAAGTCCTGTTCCCCATCTGGGCAGGGGAGGGCTCTGCCTTGGGCTGCCCCGGCCACCAGCATCTCGGGAGCGCACAGAGGCGATCAATAACGCCGGAGGAGGAGCGAGCGCTAAACCTGACCTGATTAAGTTATGAATCACAGGAAATCCCGAGGGCACAAACCCCCCGGGGCAGTCGGGCCGCCAAGGTGCGTGAATCCCATGGATCCCCTCGCCCAGCTCCGCCGCCGCCAGCTGCGGGTTTGCCTTCAGCCCCGGGGTTAGCGAGCATCTCGAGGCTGGTTCAGAGGATGTGCCAGGGGGAAATCTCTTGGAAGAGACCCAAATTAGAGATATATACAAGGATGCTCCGCATCAGGAACCCTGTAAGTGTGGGGCTAGTGTCTGGATTACGGTAAATAAATCCCCTTTTCTTTATAAGCTTGTCTGTGCCAAGCTCCCAGCCCTCACCCATCACCTGCTTTAGCATTTTGTTCCCATTTTCAGCCCTCTCCTGCCCTCACCCCGGGGTTTCTCATCCCGGCAGAGGGAGAGAGAGAGCAGGGAGGACACAAGCAACAAAAGAAAAAAAAAAAAAAAAAAAAAAAAAAACACCACTGAACAACAGCCAGTCCCTTCCACCTAGGAAACACATTAAAAATCCCGACCAAAACCATGTTTCAGGCACTGGAGCCAAACCAATAGACAATTTCCATCCACTTGTGACTAACCGGTGAACTTCTGAGGGTTGAGTCACAGGCACGTCCTTGTCCCACACACGTGTGCGCGGCCCCAGCTTGGGGCTCACACCGGGACCTGCCCGGCCGTGCCGCACCTCGGGCACGCGATGCTGTTGCTGGCACCCCGACAGCCCATTTCCCGTAAGGCAGTAACCGGTGCCATGGCAGTCATCACGGAGATCGAGCCTGAAAGTTTCTCTCAGCAAATATTCAGGCTGAAATATGTGCTTTTTCCATCTGCTCAAAGCCTCTTTGCCGGGGCTTTGGTAGGAAGCAGATGTGAGAGCATCCCAAAGCACGATCGGTCGTTACTCACTCCGTTATATAAAACCATGAGAATTTCCTCCTTTTTTCTTTTTTTTTTTTTCATTTCTTAGCACCAGGCCAGATTCCTGGGTGAGAGGCCAAGGCTGGCGAAAGCCAAAGCCAAATGAACCCAGGTTGGGGGAAACCTCTGTGTGCATCACCAACCAAAGGGAGTATTTCACATCTAGGTCGCTCAGCGTGAGCCAAGGCACTGGGGAAGGGAAAGCCACGATCTGGCCTCGTAACAAACCCAGAAACACTTAGGCCTCCTAATTAACTAGGAAATTCAACCCCCTCCAAACCACAGTGAAGCTTCAAAGCCCTCCCAACCTGACTCCGGATGCTCCTTCCCCAGTTCCCTGCGGACGGCCCCGCTCCCCCGGACCCTCCTCCCCATCCGCAGCAGCCAGCAAAGCCGCCGGGGGCAAAGGCTCCCCGGGGCTCCTCTTCCAAGGGAAAATGATTTCACGATCCAAATGAAAAAGCCATCGGGTAGGTGCGTTTTGGCCAAAGGTTTTGCTCCTTTCCAGCAAAACAGTAGAAAAAGAAAAAGGAGAGCAGAGAGACCTGGGCAGGGAACTCGGGGCAATCAAAAACTTGGTCTTTTCTGCACGGAAAAAAAAGTGAAACAGAGTTTAAAGTAAAAATGGAAAAGAAGCATTTGTCAGCGTGACACCAAAACATCTGCAGGGGGTGTGGGGGGAGAAGAAAGCAGAAAATTTTCTATGCATCATAAAATCCTGGGCATTTCCAGACCGGCTCCAACACCCAGTGCTACTGAACGGGGGAGAGAGCGTGAAAGCCGACCAAGTTGGGAGCAGCGAGTCTGCACGGACTGGCCAGGAGACACGTCAGCCCCATGGATGAGCAGCGGCTGGGGTGGTCCAGCCCCATCCTGAATTACCGCCCGCCTAGCTGAGCCCCCCGGTCCTGGGCACGAGGGGCTGGGGACGAGGCTGCGATCCCCTCCCAGCCACCCTGCCTCGGCTCCTGGCCCCAAATGAAAAGCAGGTCTCCGGAGATGGCCCCCGCCGCCCCGCCTGGGAGCCCTTGTTCCGGATTTCCTACAAGGAGCCAAAGCAGAGCTGTCCCCGAGCAGAGCAGGGTCCCCGGGCAGGACGGGGCCACCCCTCCCGGCCGGGGCTCCCCACGCCGGGATGACATAACCATGAACTGCATGAGGCCGAGCCTTTTGTCTGCGCGCCGCAAGAGAGGGAGGGAAAGCAAGAAAGGAAGAAAGAAAGAAAACTTCTGGAAGTCATTACGATTCCTCTGCTCCAGTCTCCTTTTTGGCAGACAGCTTCCCTCTCCCCTTCCCTCCCCCCCGCCGCCAGCCCGCTTCAAAATGCCAGCCTATGATTTTTAAATGAGAAAAAGCTGCGCTGTACTCCAGCGCTTGGATAAACTCCTACACAAACTTCCAGATGTGACACAACAGCCTGGAAGAGGGAATTCGCAGAAGAATCTCCTTAAAAAACACACACACAAGCAGGGAGCAAAGGAAGCGCCCGGCTGCCGGCACGGCCGGGCGATGGCTGGGTCCAGAGATCCCTGGCGAGATGCGGTGCATCACCTAGATTAGGATCGAGCGGCTCCTGGCTCTGCTGGGGAGATGCAATGAGAGGGATGCTGGCCACTGCACCCCGCTCCGGGAGGTGAATATCACCCACCGCTCCTGCCGGGCTCCCAAAGGGTTTGTGAACAGCAGGGAAGAGGTTTTGCAGTTATTTGTGCCCTGGGAGGGGAGAAACCACCCCACCTTCATGCTGCCCTTGCTACGAGGCGATGGGTCCTGTTTCTCTCCGGGATCCTCGCACAGGAGCTGGCATGAGCCCAGGGATGCGCCAGCGCCTGCTCCGGGCAGCAGCAGGATGCTCCGTGCCAGCTGGGGGGGCCGAGGGGCTGCGGGAGCCCCCCCAGCCTGGCATCAGCCAGGCAAGTCATGTTTCTCATTTCCCACCAGGAGCCGGGGAAGTGGCACGGAGCCGGCGGAGGCTCGGCCACAGCGGCAGTGTTTCCCCGGCCGGTGAACTGGGTCACGGGAGAGAAACAAGTTCAGGTGCCCTGGGATGGATCAGACGCAGGTAAAGCAAATGGATTCCGACTCCTTTGTGGCATTTTTAAATCAAAACAAGATCCCTTTCAGGTCCAACCTCTCAAACCGAAGCTTTTTGCTTTGTTAAACCCAAAAGCGACGTTGGAACAAACGTAACGAAGTTTAAAGGACACTATGTGCGCTCTCCCCTCAAAACACACCCTTTTGATAACAAAAAAAAAATATATTCTTAACTCTGTGCTGCAGCTGAACCCTTCAAATAGCAGCACACGCAGCACCCGGCTCTCCCCGTGAGCTGGCACAGCCAAGGAGGGAGCGAGGACCCCGAGTACCCATCGAGGTGACGGGGGTCCCGCTTGCCCACTGCCCACACCACGGGCACCCCCACGGGAAGGAGCGCTCCGGGAGGCCCTGCCGAGGTCGGGAAGCCCAAACCGCAGCACAGCTCAGCACGTTCAGCTCTCGTCCCCACTGCACAGGAGGCTCCTTGCTCCGGCGCAGTCGGACACACGGGCATGCCCTTCCAGGAGAGCCAGATCCAGCCAGGCCGATGCGGAGCGGTGCCAGCACACAGACCCACGGGGCTTGGGGCAAGCTCAGCGGGCGAGGGCTGACCGGTCCCCTTGGCGGGGCCAGCGCCGCCTTCCACGGTGCGCCCAGCTCCGGCACGGCGGCTCCAGCCATCCTGCGAGCCAGCCCGGCGCAGACCTCAGCTATGCCTTGGCGTGAGGCCCTGAGGGCTCCGGGCCTGCTCCTGGAGGCCGCCGGCCATCTGCAGCTCTGCTGACTTCCAGCGAGAGCTGGGGGCACGCAGCTCCCCGGGACGGAGCCTTTGATCATCCACCTCTCGCTAATGGGAAGCGAGCGGAGCCGTGCGAGGAGGCTGCTGGAAGAGCCCTCTGGGTTTTATTGCAGACCAAAGGCAGGGCTGGTTGCCGTGACCGGATCGAGATGTGTTTCTTTCCCAAAGTCATTTTCAAAACCCAAATCCCAGGGACCATGCACCGGAGCAGCCAGGCGAGATGGGAGCGCTCCTGCCAGCGCCACCCAAACCTCCCCTCCCCAGCAAGGGCATTCACAGAGCTGCCCTTCGTCCTCTGAACAGGGAGGAAAAGATAGAAAAGATGGGATTTCAACCAATTTGGGGGTGTCTTCCCAGAACAGCCCCTTTCAGCAGCTTTTTGCAGGCCCCCCCATCGCCGGCGTGCCACTCTCCAGGCAGCAGTGCTCTGCAGGCAGATACGGCGCGGGGGAAGAGGCAGATTTCAGTACTACACTAGAGATCACAGGCCCTTTCAGTTACACTGTTATTTTCCTATTCAGAGCTCTTAACACCAAGCAGTAGCATCCTCCCCACTTTCTCCATCCCTGCTCTTCAATCACTCCACAACTCTCAAGAAATAGCCTCGTTTCTTGTCTCTGATCAGAGAAGCAGCCTGGCACAGACCCTGCTACAGCCTTTCATCCTCCCGGCCTTCGTGGTGCTTTTATTTTATAAGTGAAAGTGAAGTAACCAGCTTGCCTCCTCTTTTTCCCGCCCCCCGAGATGCCAGCTTCTCCTCTCACTGCCTCACTGGCACGCACACCAGGACGCCCTGCCTGTCGCCGCAGCCCTTTCCAGCCCCGAGCCCGTGGGTCCAGCACCATGACCATTAAACACGTCCCACCCATGTCCCTGCTCCTTCCCTTTTGACCCAGGGCAGAGCCTTTCATCCCAGAGCCAAGGGGAACACACAGGTGGGAAACCAGGCTCGTCCCCCCCTCAGGTCTCCATCGCATGGCACGCCTGGCCCCCACCGCGTTTTCACTCAAAGACCACAATGGAGTGGAGGGGAAGGACAGTTTTGCAGGACTGATACAGTTCTAGGGTTAAAACACCAAGATTTCAGGCGCTGGAGTATTTCTGGATCAGGACAAACTTCATGACCTCTTTCTAGCCCTAAGGGGGAGGAGGAGCAGGAGAGCAGCACAGGTCCCCCCGTGTCTGCTCCAGACAGCAAGGGAGAAACCTCCCTGGCCAAGGCAGAGGATACTTTGAATGGAAACACAGTAGAAAAGCCCAGCAAACGACCTCGACAGGACTTTGTATCCTTGCTGGACACTCGGCACATCAACCATCACCCTTCCCCAAACCCCACATCCCGGCCTTGGCTACCACAGTCACACAAGCTGCCTGGACAGGGATGGAGAGCGGCATCCCAGGAGTTCCAGCTGCACCCCGGGGGGCATGAGCTGCCCTTCCCCGGGGCAGGCAAGGGAGCTGCAGGTGCAGGAGCAGCTCCAGCACCTCCTCCTGACACCCCGTCGACAGCAAAGTTTATCACCCAGATTACAGCACCGCAAACCCGCCTTGCCAAGCCAGCAAGCCATGCGTCTCCACAGGCACAGCTCACACGAGAGCCCTCCCATCCAATTTCTACACGGGCAGCCAGCCTCACCCGTGGAAAGGTAAAAACCACCCGAGAGAGTGGCAGAAGCCAGCGAAAGCCCCAAACCCCCGGGGGCCGGGGCAGGATTCACCAGCCACGTGAGCCCAAGTGCCATCACTCCTCTCCAGGGCAGCTGGTGGCAACAAAGACTTTCCAGCAACGCGATTATACAGTTTTAGCACCAGGGCACGATTCCTAGAAGACTCCAGCCTGAGAAGAGCCACTTTACTGGCCCACCACACTAAAGGAAAAAAATAAAAGTAGTAAATATAAACAAGCAATGGGCTCAGCTCTGACACTCGGGCTGCAGAGCGCTGAAGGAACGAGCAAGGTGCTGCTCTGCCGAATGGCCCAGTGAGCGACGGGACACAGCATGGGTGCCAAGCTGGCCACTTCCTTCCTCTCATCTGTATACTGAACCGCTTTTTTGGTGGTGTTTTTAAATAAACTCCCCCAATTCTGGGTCAGTGACCCTGAAAACAAAAAGCCACATGCAGACACACGACTCTGAGACCCGCAGCATCGGCCCCTGTGGCCCCTGGGCTCCTGGCAAGCGAGTTCTCTGTTGGTAACGAGTGAAAAATTAGCGACAAGGAAAATCCCAGCTTGCCGGACTGCACCTAACGCTCATCCCCTGCTCGCAGCGGTGCTTGCAGGTGCCCACAATACCACTAATTTTCCAAGGACAAAAGTTAATTTGCTTGTATTTGCAGCCACAGAGGAGAAGACGCATTTCAAGCCATTATTGGGGGGGGGGGGGGCGGATTTTACTGAAAACAACTAAAACCATGCAGGTGTTAACACCTGCTTCAAAACAACATCATAGGCAGGGGGGAGAAAGACTTGAAAACATATTTAAATCAGCAATCATAAATAATATTAGTCATAACAGGCAATAAGACCACACTGACTTGCAGCCTGTCATTAATATTTCTTCCCAAAACAGGCGGCTTCACAAAGTTGCAAGATTTCCTAAGATGCTTAAATAAACGCAGCTTTGAACTGCTTAGCTGGTGTGAAAGAGATCGGGGGGTCGGAACTGCTGGGAGTATTCATAACTGGGAAGGGAAATCTTGTTTTTCCCGTCCTGGGGGACATTTTAGGAAAGAAGGCAGCCTGTTTATCAGACAAATTATTGCTGAAGCTCAAATAAAACAATATTCACAACTCTGGCAGACCCTCGTCACTCTTCCCGGGCACACCGACCTCAGCCGAGATGTAATTCCTAACAGTTCCTGCACACCAGGAGCGGAGGAGGACTCGCACGGGGTATTCTGGCCCTCTGTACCATGTAACATGTCCTCCCTGCTACCGCACAGCCTCTCCCACTCCAGATGTGGGTTTGCTGCCCATACACTCGCCCGCCCGCTGCACAGGCAGAGCAGCGCAGACCCGGTAACTTCAGCCGTTCAGCGGCTGCCTCTCCCGCACCAGCCCCCGCTGGAAGCCACATCGCTTCGCTTTATTTCATTTGGGGTTTTTGTTTCTGCAAATAATAAATGGAACTGGAGTTCGGGGATGGTAAAACACTTGCGATGCTACAAACCGTGTGCTGGTTGCAACTCAACTCCAAGGGAGTCTTTAAAGGCATCAAGACTATGGCAAGAAGCAATTTTTCTATTGTCTTTTCCATTTCTTTTTTTTTCCCCCTTCTTTTGAAAGCTTAAAACTTGACTAAAGCAGCTTGGACACAGAGCCTCTGCCGGAGCAGACAGGGAGTTTGGAAGGACACCGGATGCCTTTGTGGGGTCACAGCTCACCCCAGGACCTGGCGAGCAGCAGCCCTTGGCCAATGCATGCCTCGGGGACCGTGATCCCCGCCTTGCCCAGACCCCTCCAAGCAAGGAGCATCCCCCAGGGCACTGCAGAGACCGGGCTGCCGCCTCGCACGCCGTGAATTATTTAGGGACCCAGGAGCTGGGCAGCAAACCAACCCCCCCCAGCACCACCACCTCCCCGCAGATTGCACCCCCCTTAAAATCCCCGGGGAAGGGACCGGGGAGCATAAAACCGGCGAGAAACGGGGTCAGGGAGGAAGAACGGTTCTGCAAGAGGGGGAGTCTGGGGTCAGGGTCCCCTGGTGTGCCGGGGGGGGCGGGGACACCGGAGGCCGGCCGATCCCCGGAGGGGAGGAAGGGCCGCCCGGGGCTCCCGCCCCGACTCCCGTGGAGCGGCGCAGCGGAGCCCGCGGGAGCCGGGGCATCGCGGTGGGACAGCCGGAGAAGGGGAGCCCCGTATCCTCCCCCCCAGCCCCGCACCCCGCCAGGGAGCGCCGAGCCCTCTGCAACAGCCCGGAAAACTTCCCGGCCCCGCAACGGGGAGGGGGCGAGCACCGCCCGGGTGCCACCCCCCCACACCCCAGTGACCGAGGGCGATGGGTGCCCCCAAACCCCGGCTCCTTCCCCATCACCCGGCGGGCTCCAGCAGGGAGATGCCCCCCGGTCTGCCCGCCGCTCCGGGGAAGGGGGGGGGGGGCGGTCCGCGGGGCTTACCTCGCCGCCGGCACCTGCAAAGGATACGGGTTACAGACCAGCCGGAGGCACCAGCTCCGCGGCCGGCTCTCCTGGCTCAGGTAGAAGAAGACGACGGGGGCCAGCGCCGGGTAGGGCAGCGCCTCCGCCTCCGAGTCGCCGCTGCCCGCCTCCCTGTCCCCCGGCCCCGGGCGGCCCCCGGCCCCGGACAGGTCATTAAGGCGGATGAAAGTCTTGGCTCTGCCCGGCTCCGGCTCCTCCTCGGCCGCTCGCTGTCCATCCTCGTCCATCCTCCGGCCGGTGGCCCCGGGGGGAGCCGGGGCGACGC